>VRLP01010132.1:0-10542 GCA_009660295.1 Lophius piscatorius
AATAATAATAATAATAATAATAATAATAATAATAATAATAATAATAATAATAATAATACATTTAATTTATAATGCACTTTACATTTGGATCAAATCTCAAAGTGCTACAAAGTAAAAGCAGATAAAAGCATCAATAAAAAATAAAATTATTTCTGAACTCCAGTTCATAAGGTGGCGATAATGCTATGATGAGCTGGGTGCAGACCGCCAACAAGCGCCCAGAAGAAGAAGACGACAAAGAGGGCATGTGTGGAAGTGTCTTTTCCCCCATCCAACCGTCCAAATATGTTAAACTATTTCAAAGTTGCATTGAATAAATGACTCTCCGATGCAGACCGGTACTGTTTTGATGTTGCCATATTTAAAATGTGTTGCGGCGCTGAAAAAACTTAGCGGAGCATTATTTCACAACGCTGGGCATGCGCAGATACAACTCAAACAGAAAGCTTTCCGATACAGTGTTTACATGCTACGACTGGCTATTGGAAAGGCTTTCCAAAAGGATTTCGACTACCTCTTTGCAAAGGAATAAAATGTAATTCGAAAAGGTTCTTTCCAATCGGAAAGGGGTGTTTACATGCAGTATTTTCTTTCCAATTAGACGTCTTTTCCGAACCTAATCGGAATTACGCTTTCCATGTAAACCCACCTAGTGTCAGTTGAGATAGGCTGCAGCCCCCGCAACCCTGAACGGGATAGGCGCTTACGAATAATGTGAATAATTTCTCACGTTTAACAACCTGACGAAGCCCACCATAAAACGGAGCCAGGCGTACAATTTCTAAATTGATATTTAATCTATTTAGTCTATTAACCATTTTCCCGGAAACTTGTGTCCAATAAATGAAGTTTCTTGGTCACATACTGTATCTTTGGCGGAGATGTCAGCATGTGTTCTGGAGATGGATGGATGCAAGGACCTGTTGTAAGGAGTTGCTGATATAGAAGTCTGATGAAAGATGTTTCATGTTGTTGGAAAAAAGTTATACTGCCATAGTATGTTTTTCTTGACCTTGACATATTCATCACACAGCAGTTGGTGGTGTGTTTTCAAGCGGTAGTTCAAATATTTGAGATGCTTTGTGGCACAGGCACAAAACTGAAACACTCTGTGTATGTTTATTTTACCAGTCCAACACACTATTGTCTTGATTACCTACTGGTTTTTCGTGTGAGTCATTAGCATATTGTGATTACAAAGGTGTATCCATCACTCTGAAGTTCTTCCAAACAACAGAAGACGATTCACTTCGATAGACAAGCTTTTCGCCTTCTGCCCATCCAGACATTAAATGTTTGTTTGGACAGTTAACTATTTGTTGTATATGAGTGATACTTTGTATTTTACTCTGAAATCCATTACTCGTCTCGATTACATCCAGAAAATGTTTGCAAAGGCAGCACAAGCTTGTGACTGGTCAGATAGATGTTTAGGGACACTTGATCTGATTTGCATTGGAAAATGATATAAGTTGAGCACTCAAATTGAGAGCAAGCTGAACATTTGATTCGATTATGTAGGACAAATTTTTCGTGAAGGTGAATTTAAGCCAAATTGTCTTTCATAAAATTGTCCTTAAATTGCAATTAAATTCCTTTTTGTAAACTTTTGTTGAATGTAGAAAAGATTGATAGTCTCATATTGATTCAAAGAACATTCTTTCAGATCCTCAGAGGGTGATTAACCCGCACTTCCAGCGATAAACTCAGATTAATTAGATAACTCTCATTACAACCATTTTCAATGATTAAATGGGAAATTATATCAGTCGTCTTTTGAATTCTAAGTTAGTTAAATGAAGTTAGAGTGAAGTTAGCTAAGTTAGAGTGAAAAGTTTGCTAAACAATGTGAAGTTATCAATCAAGTGTGTACTTTTATGCATTTATATGTTGAGTTTAGTCCATATTCCTAAACCTTCATGGCTCACTAGTCATTATCAAAACAAAAAAAAATTTTTCAACCCAATAATTGCAGTAATAATCATAACTATAATGATAATGATGAAATAAATACATAACATAAAACATGACATAACATTTTTACCATACCAGAATTATGAAAGAAGGGTTTCTACATGTTACTGAGTATTTTTATATTGTTGTATTTCAAGTTAAATATCTGAAATCTTTTTAACAACAGGTGATGGAACACAGTGAACCTTTATACCAGGAGATACTGGATGATAATCTTTATTAATCTTTCTTTCCCAGAACTTCCTGTTGAATCTTTTGGACAAGGAAGTGTACACCCCATTAGTTATCAACTTTTCAGCCCAGACCACAGCGGCCCAAACCCAAAACATCATCATGTCTAAGCTGGATAAGCGGCGTAAAGGATTGTTTGGTCCTCCGTCTGGGAAGAAAATGGTATGTCCTCATTCTGCTGTTCATGTGATGTTTCATTATAAAAGATTTACATTTAACCAAAATGGGTGTATTTTTAATGTGAAATATTTTTCATGTTATCAGGTGATATTCGTCGATGACATAAACATGCCCGCCAAAGAGGTTTACGGCGCCCAGCCTCCTGTGGAGCTGTTGCGCCAGTGGCAGGACCACTGGAACTGGTATGACTTGAAGGACTGCACTATGCAGAAGCTCATAGACATCCAGGTTGTTTGTGCCATGGGACCACCTGGTGAGTAGCAGCTGTGGTAAGCTTAATTGATCATGACCAAATTGTTCTAGCAGTAACAATGCTGTGGTGGCAAAGTTTAAGATTAGCTGACAAACAAACAGCTGTTATGTGGTGTTACTTTATTTTCCTGCTCTACTACCAGTGTGATTATGAAACCTTGACTGCCCACTGAGACAGCCTTCGACGACGGGTATGTCAGACACTCAGATGTTCACACAGCTGCAGTATTTATACCCCGTGCTTGTGCTGACATTTTTTTTGGGAGAGATGAGGATGGACAGGATTAGAAATGGGCACACCAGGGGGAAAACCCACTTCAGTCATGTCGGAAACAAAGTAAGAGAGGCCAGACTATGATGGCTTGGAAACGTGAAATGTGGAGTTATGTCAGTCAATAAAAAAGTCCCTGAAGTGATACATGAACTACTGGAGTAAGATATGATACAGTCAAGGAAACTCTCCTCGAGTCAATTCATATACAATAAATCTGGACTTAATCTGACCAAAAGTTAGAAAGTTATGTCTGAAAAACAGTTATTTCTGATGCCTTGTGAATAAATTAAGAACTTATGGAGTACAATATATACAAGCTAGATCTCCTCGATTTGATTTGTTTATTTACAAAGATTTGACATAATCGGACCAATGATTGAGAAATTATTGCCCCCAAATCGTTTTCGATTCGGTGTCATCAGTCTTCCCTCCAATCACCGGCCTCCACCTGTAACTAGGAACAAATTTTCCAGATAGTTTTTGAGTTTGAGTTTTGATCACGTTAACTTGTAGGATCTGTGGCAGACATGGACGGGGATGAAGGTAATTCCATAATATCCCTGATTTTTTGGGGGCTATAATTATAGCTATACCTAAGTTGTTGTCAACGACAACAATGGTATATCCCCGAAAAGTCCCCAATCCCCTTAGTTGTACAAGCAATCCTCCTGATTATACTCCTCAAATTAAATGTTATTTCCACAGTATTTTTCATAAAAGAAAGGAAAGCTCTGAATTTAGTAAATCATGAACTATTAGATAAAAGTATTTTTAAAATATGAGTTATATATGATAGATCTCCTTGAAGCGATCCAAAGGCACCAAATTTGTACTAAATCAGACCAACAGTTGAGACATTATGTCCGAAAACCTTTTTTGAGGTTAACTCCCCCTAATTTCAGAAATTTACAACAGACCTTTCTCAAAACCAATGCCGTTCTTCCTCTCACTAAGGTTTATGTGGACATAGAATTTAAAAATGATCAATGTAATTGTTTTTGTGTTATGTAAAGAACACATTTTTTGGGGGATAAAAAAGCTCTGTCTAGTGAGTCAATTTTAGAGTAAAATATGATAAATAGGAACAGATCTCCTTGAGTCAATTCATATGCACTGAATTGGATGCACAGAACAGTTTTTTTATGTTCTAAAAACTGTTTTTTTATGTTAAAAAAACTGGCTTTTTCTGCAAAAAGCGCCCCATGGCGAGACAAATGTAAACAATTTAAGTAAATCATAAATATATATGAGATAAACCTCCTTGAGTTGAATTATATGCATCAAGTTTGGATTAAATTCGTCAAGCGGTTGAGAAATTATGGCCTGACAATTTTACAGATAATGCTCCATACAATGTCAGAAAAATACAACCGAACTTTCCCAAAAACACTCCAGTTCTTCCTCGCACTAACATCTATGTGGGTCTAAAATTTGAAAAATCGTAAAAAGATGAGTTGGTTCAATACACAACCTTGAGCTATCTGCCATAATGATATGCATAGACAGATAGACCAATGGATTATCTTTTGTGTGTGTTATTGACATTTAAATTGATTTGAAATCAGTCTTGATGTCGGGAAAGAACCAAATGATGCAAAATAAAAATAATATACTATAGTCAGTAAAGAAGTAAGATGCTCTTTAATACCATTGGTCAGTTTAGCTGTACTTGATTCGCTTGTTTACTTGAGTTTAATATCACTACCTACACTTTGAATATGATACCATTTTTTAAATAATTTATTTCCCTCTGTATCAATATTTCTAGTATTTATACTAAGTGTTGTTTTTATCCGTAAATTATGAAGTGTGCTGCTGCCTTTCCATTAAGATCAGGAGATTGTTGATCCAAATGGGCTTTATTCTCCTGGTTAAATAAAGGTTAAATAAAATAATAATAAAATATAAGTAGTATAAAGTCCAGATATAAGTGTTAAATTGTGGGATGTAAAAGTGAAAACTACTCAAGTAAGATACGCCTAGGAAAGTAATTGGTATTTGTACCTTGATCTTCCCTGCCTTGGCTCGGAAAAACTCATCAAAGTAATTATTTGTGCTGCTTGTCTTTTAGGTGGAGGGAGGAACCACGTCACGCCTCGGTACCTGCGTCACTTCAACATGATTACTATCAATAGTTTTGATGAGAAGACCATGTACACCATCTTCTCCAAGATCATGGACTGGCACTTCACTTTACGGTAAATACGTCACATGAGACAGACAGAGAATGAGTTTATGTTTAAGTACATTTGGAACCAAACCTTCAACCAAAGCTTTTGACACTTTATTACTTTTTGAACTAATAGTAGCTAGATAGTAGTTGATTACAGTCATGAACATGGATTTTAGAGCATTAAATGTATTATTAACTGTAATATTTAATTCACTGCCTTGAGAAGTGAGTTTGTCTTTTTCGATGATATACAAAATGTATTCTGTGTGCCTGTGAGTTCTCAGAACACCGATTACTATTCAGTTAACTTCATAGTAAGAAGAAATTCTTACTATGTTTGCTTCTGAATGGATCTAGTCTTACAGCTTTTACAGCAAATATTCAAGTTCAGTCTCACATGTGCCAGAACATATGTAGAAACTGAAATGTCGTTTTCCTCCATCCACAGTAAAATAATGCAAGACATATGAATATATGCACAAAATTAGTGATGATATATATACACAAAATGTATTACAATTTCATATATATATATATATATATATATATATACACACACACACACACACATATATATATATAGGGGTGGGTGTTTTCAGAGTCCAGAGGGGGGAGTTGGAAGAGTCGAAAGAGTTCAGCTTCCTGACAGCCTGATGGATGAAGCTGTTTGTCAGTCTGGTGGAGCGGGCACGGAGGCTCTGGGATCTTCACCCAGAAGGCAGGAGGCTGAAGAGGCTGTGTAAGGGCTGGCTGAGGTCACCCACAATGCTGGTTGCTTTCCAAGTGAGGAGGGTGTTGCAGATGACCAGGAGGGAGGGGAGAAAAAGACACCATTGATCTTCCCAGCACTGTTCACTATGTGCTGCTGGCTCATCCTGTTGTTGTCGGTGGAGCTCCCACGATAAACAGTGACACGGCCAGTCAGGGTGCTCTCACTGGTGCCTCGAACATAATGGATGGGGGGGCTCTAGCTCTCCATAGTTTGCGGAGGAAGTAGAGGCGCCGCTGGGCTTTCTCCAACAGTGATGCAGTGTTAGTGGTCCAGGAAAGGTCGTCGCTGATTTGCACTCCGAGGAACCAGGCCTTCCCAGCTATGGATGGTCAGTTGGGGCTGTTGGCCGTGTCTTCTCCGGAAGTCAATAACAATCGCTTTATTTTTTTATACACATTTAGGAGGAGGTTGTTATCTCGGCACAACGTGGTCAGTTGGTTGATCTCCTTCCTGTAGTTTGTCTCGTCATTATTGGGGATGAGACCCACCACAGTTGTATCGTCCGCAAGCGTAACAATGTGATTGGTGCTGAAGGTAGTCATGGGTCAGCAGTGTGAAAAACAAGGGAATGAGCACACAGCCTTGGGGGGGCCCTGTGCTTAGTGTGACGGTGCTTGAGGTTACGTTGCCCAACCGTACTGCTTGTTCGGAACAGTTTGCTTGGCTTCCCTGGGGAAGTCAAGCAACCAACAGGGTTGCCAGATGTCGCGAGAGATCAAGCAACCAGGCCTTCCCAAAACGAGCGACTTCTCTCCATAAAGAAACTACTTTCATCAAAATGACCACAAGGGGGACTTAAAACAGCTTTTAACATTTACATTATAAAATGGATGAGATACGACTCATCCGAGTTTGGTCCTAATAAAATAGGACTCCGATTTTCCCTCATTCAGTTTAAATATATCTCTCAGTAATAAAGAAACTCAGTATAAAGTGACTTAAGCCAGGACATTCAGGCAAGTGTCGTAAACTGTGTAACAGGGACTGCAGAAGCTCCCATTTTAAAATAATTACAACCTAGAAGAAGGAGAAATTCCAGATAACATAGTCTGCAGCAATAAAGTGGTGCCTGCTCTGACAGACAAAATAGTGATTTAGAAAAGTTCCATTCTCTTTCTCCCATTCTTCGTTATATTTTTTGTCGTTGTTCGCCCACTTTGTCCCTGCCATTGTTCAACAAAATACTCTCCTCCATCAGTCGCATGTAGTTCCATTTGAATGTCTATCACTCATGTTTTCCCAACTGGAAAAAAACAGGCCGACTTTATAGAAAAATAAGCCCAAAGTCGCTTATAATAAGCTGACTTGGCAACTATGGTAACCAATTAAAAAGAGAAGTGTTGAGCCCCAGCTGGTCCAGTTTCCTGATGATCAGCATCTTTGATCATAGATATTTCATTCATTTATCTCCTTACTATTTTCGGATTTAATTTCATAACTGAACTGTATATAACCGAATCTTATTAATTATTCAACCATTCACCAACAGGTTCCCTTTTCCTAAGCAGTTTGCAGCTCTGACCCCTCAGATAGTCAACAGCACCTTGTCCGTCTACGAAGAGGCCACCAAGAATCTGCTACCAACCCCAGCCAAGTCCCACTACCTGTTCAACCTGCGTGATGTGTCCAGGGTCATCCAGGGAATCTGCCTGCTGCGGCCAGAGGCTGCAAATGAACAAGCCGTCGTCAAACGTCTCTGGATGCATGAGGTACTGCTCTAGATTGCACACAGTGGAAATGCCTGAAACCTGCAGTATGTAACTGAAAATTCTATGAAAAAATATAGGGATGTGTTCTCTTTTACACACATTCTCTTTTTGTCTCATTTGTGTTCAGGTCCTGAGGGTCTACTACGATCGACTGGTTCATGATTCGGACCGCAACTGGCTCGTGAGCTATCTAGAGGTGATCTCTGAGGACTACATGAAGGAAAACTTCCATCAACTCTTCCAGCATCTGGACCAGGACCAAGACGGAAAGGTTACTGAGGATGACCTCCGCAGCCTCATGTTCTGCGACTTTCATGACCCAAAGGGCGAGGACCGCAACTACTGCGAGGTGCACAACCTGGAGCAGCTCCGACAAGTGGTGGAGTCCCACCTGGATGAGTTCAACACCATTAGCAAAGCGCCCATGAATCTGGTACTCTTCCGCTTTGCCATTGAACATGTTTGCCGAATTTCCCGAATCCTCAAGCAGCCAAGTGGCCACGCCCTCCTGGTGGGTGTGGGTGGGAGCGGGCGTCAGTCCCTCACCCGGTTGGCTGCCTTCATGGCAGAGGCTGAACTCTTCCAGGTGGAGATATCCAAGACCTACGGAGTAACTGAATGGCATGATGACCTGAAGATAATAATGAGGAACTCCACACAAGGTGAAGCTCATGGCGCGTTCCTCTTTACGGACACTCAAATTAAAATGGAGTCATTCCTGGAGGACATTGGTAACCTGCTCAATACCGGTGAGGTAAGGTGGTGTGAATGGACAAATAGGAAGGTCATACAGACAGAAACAACACAAATGTGTCCTATTTTGCAAATGGATCACTCAAACACAGACCATTCTGTTGTTAATTTGTTGTTCCCAGGTGCCAAACCTGTTTGCCGTTGATGAGAAACAGGAAATATGTGAGCGAATGCGTGTGTTGGACCGTCAGCGTGACCGTGACAAGCAGACAGATGGAAGCCCTATTTCTCTTTTCAACATGTTTGTGGAGCGTTGTCGCACACAGCTCCACGTGGTTTTGGCCATGAGTCCAATTGGAGACGCTTTCAGAAACCGTTTGAGACGTTTCCCCGCTCTCATCAACTGCTGCACCATCAATTGGTTCCAGGTTGGTGTGTGTGTTGGCCTGCTGGTGTTCACACCAAAATGCGTCTGTAGCATTGCCGGATGGGAGATGAAGAATTATCATACCATAGGCTTAAAATTGTCATATTTTGAGGAAACTGATTGTTGCATTTGCCTCCTGATTACTGTTGGGAGTTCAGTGCTTGCTGCTAATGAAAAAGTGTCTCTCTGTGTGGGGAGCACACGCTGAGCCCCCCCCCCCACCCCCACTGAACACCTCAGATTGTCAATCAAACATCATGTTCTCTGAGGCGTTATGCATTCAAAACATAACACGTGTCACACTGATAGATATATTATTAGATTCTGTGTGTCATTTTAAAGATGCCCACTCCGGAACAAACATTAATCAAATGGCTGAAATTATTACCTTAAACTAGAAAAAGTACTTAGAGAGCGCAAACCTCGACCAAGGCACAGAGTACCCTATATTATTGTGATCAAAATCGATTAGATGGCTTTGTGTAGGAAAGATTCATGCAGACTTTTTTAGTTATTGCCATCCTCTGAATCTACAAGAAATCCAACAAACTCTTGTAAAATGATGTTGTTTCATTTTATTTTATTAAAATCCTGTGATCCACATAATGTCACTAAAGGTTTAATTCATCTATGGACACAGTTTTAAGAGAGCGCCACATCGTGTTGTCAACGTTCCAAATGGCTTTTTATTCTATTTTAAATGCTGCGACTCACCAAAATCTAATCATCTCTAGGATATGCCTAAACTTACCTCTGGAAAAGATGTCTTGCAAATCCGTCCAGTAGTTTTTCCCCAAATCTTGGTCACAAACAAACAGACAAACAATACCTCCAAGGGCCAAACCTACCTCTGAACCTACTTTGTTTCTTCCCCTCTTAAACAGACATTTTTGCTTTATTTCCTGTTCCTCTCCAGTATAAAGTTTTCCGTAATCTTGTTCACAGACAGAGCAATGGATAAACCAATGCGGGTGACAACATAAACTCCCTCTTGGTGGAGGCAACGACACGGCTTGATAAATGAAGGAACTAAAGTTACATTTTCTGTACAAACATGGGCACAATAAAAGCAGTGGTGGCCAACAGCTAATTCAACTGTCATTATACATGAATGAAGCTCACATTACCACTTGTAGTCTTAAATTCAATTAACTCAAAACTGCATTGGGGCCAGGGATTTCTTTATTTCCTGAAGTTTTTAGACTTGATGATCTTTCAGCATCTCGGCCACCATCTGCATGTTGCAACAATGACTAAAAGCTTTATTGTCACAGGGGACGAACAGGTTGTAGTACAATTAAGTTCGTATTCCCTTCCTTTTTCATTTCTGCAAACTTGATGATGATGATGCAGCTCACTTTTTGATTCAGATATCCTCTTCCTCTCTGCCTGTCCACAATCCAAATCCCCATCCTTGTGTTCTGCACTTATTGTCAAATGATGCATTGCCTGCAATGTTGCGCCACATTTTGTCATCACAGCAAGCTTGATTGGCTTGAAAAATGTCACAAGAGGAAACTCAGAAACACAGCAGCTGGATCCATAAATAGACCTTGCTGGCTATTATTATATAATATAATAATCCAAACCAATCCATGATCAGACATTTTGGGATGTTTCATATTATTAATGGTACATTATACAGAGGGTAAAATTAGCACAAGCATAAACAAAGTAACTATTGTACGTCTGGCTATTCTGTGCCTCTGGTTGTTAATTATAAGATGCATAATCACTGGGAATAAATAGGTCAAATTTGTCTTTATATATTTAACTCAGTTACCCAGTGTGTGACACTTCTCAGCCCCCCCCCCCCCCCCCCCCCCCCCCCCCCCCCCCCCCCCCCCCCCCCCCCCC
>VRLP01010133.1:0-10542 GCA_009660295.1 Lophius piscatorius
AAGTAGGAGTCTCATCAGGTTTAGAAGTAGGAGTCTCATCAGGTTTAGAAGTGGGAGTCTCATCAGGTTTAGAAGTAGGAGTCTCATCAGGTTTAGAAGTAGGGGTCTCATCAGGTTTAGAAGTAGGAGTCTCATCAGGTTTAGAAGTGGGAGTCTCATCAGGTTTAGAAGTAGGAGTCTCATCAGGTTTAGAAGTAGGAGTCTCATCAGGTTTAGAAGTGGGAGTCTCATCAGGTTTAGAAGTGGGAGTCTAGTCAGGTTTAGAAGTGGGAGTCTCATCAGGTTTAGGAGTGGGAGTCTCATCAGGTTTAGGAGTGGGAGTCTCATCGGGTTTAGAAGTAGGAGTCTCATCGGGTTTAGAAGTAGGAGTCTCATCTGACAGAAAACGAAGACTGGGCTGTCAATCAAACAATCTCTATTTATATAACGCCGATTCACAACAATTGTTGTCCCAATGTGCTTTCAAGAATGAGCAGGTCTAGACAAACCTTTTATCTAATTATTTTATTACTGTTATATTAGCACTTGGCGACAAAAAACTGCCTTTTAACGGGCAGAAACCTTGAGCAGATTCAAGACTCGGGGTTGATGGCCTTCTGCCAAGACCGGTTGGATTTGAAAAGATAGAGAGAGAGCGAGGGAGCGAGAGAGAGAGGGAGGGAGGGAGGGAGAGAGGGGAGGAGAGAGGGAGAGAGGTAGAGAGAGAGAGGAAGAGAGCAAGAGAGAGTGAGAGAGAGCAAGAGAGAGAGAGAAAGAGAGGGAGAGAGAGAGAGAGGGAGAGAGCGAGAGAGAGTGAGAGAGAGCAAGAGAGAGAGAGAGAGGGAGGGAGAGAGAAAGAGAGAGGGGAGGAGAGCGAGAGAGAGGGAGAGAGCAAGAGAGAGAGAGAGTGAGGGAGAGGGAGAGAGCAAAAGAGAGAGAGAGTGAGAGAGAGAGAGAAAGAGAGAGAGAGTAAGAGAGAGAGAGAGGAAGAGAAGGGAGGAGAGAGACAGATGAGGGGAAGAAGCAGCAATGATATCCACTTTCCTCCACTTCTCCAGGGTCGGGCCGCGGCGGCAGCAGGGATCCCAAGTTGATAATAACAATAATAGTTATATAACATTTAACAATAGCTTATGGGGAAATACTATACAATAATAATAAATGCACATGATGTCCCAGAGCATTTTATACGTGCATTTAATGCAATATATATATATGAGATATAAATTGGAGCCTTCCAGAAGCTGAGATTCCAGAATGAAATCTAAGAATATGCATATATTATTGCAATATTTATTTTCTTTATTTTTATCAAAAAATGTTATTCTAAGGTTTCAATGCACTCAAAAAATATTTAGACCTAGTATTTAAAACGTATGTAATTTAATTACATGTAAAAATGTCTGTGTAATTGGATCGCATACTTTTAACATTAGTAAACAAATAAACATCATCTGATGTATTACATCATTAAATTATGAATGAAACAAGTAAGAATTATATTTCTGTAATATTTCTGATACACCTCATGTGTGAATAAAAACACATCTCATTCATTTGAACTAAACTGAATCCTGCTTGTTCGAAAATAAAACTTATTCAAACCCTGTTTATATTTTTAAACCGATTTAATTCGATTTTTTTCATAATAAACACATTCGTGCTGATTCTAAGAAATTTGAGCAAATACATTTTAAAGATATGATTATTTAAGTAAAATCAAACAGATGCAAACGCCTCAACTTTAACTCTGCAATTATTCATTGATATTTTTACCATTAACATGCTATGAAGAATAATTTTGTGTAATTGATGGCTTATTACATGATCACAGCCAGAATGATCGAAAACGAAACACCAGTTATAAGACAAAGACATCCCTGCTGAGGCACAGGGGCTGAGTCGTGACACCTGTGTCACCGTCAGTTCAAGGTCAGATTTTTAAAAGGCGTCTAAGTAGTTTATTAATTAAGTTGTAGAAACTTTAAAAATCATTAGTCAGCTGCTGTAACTCCTTACATATAAAGGAAATCAGAGACCTGATGCTTGCCGAATAGTGAGCCCACTTAAATGTACTGCAAACTTGATATTGCCAAATAGTGACCCGCAGCTTTTTTTTATAAACATTAACGAATGACTTATTGTGACTTATTGTGAGTGATAACAACCCAATTTATGACCTAATTATGAAGCATTTATAGATCTTTTATTGCATTGAGGTGCCATTTAATGATAGCCTGGACTAAACTCCACACACACATCCTGTTTGTACAATACATGGACAGAAAACACACACAAATGCTGGAATATAGTCCTGGTGCTGCAGATTCTTCATATGCACTTAACATTTCACCTCCAGCACAATGTGAGCGTCTCCTGAAGTAGATAAACGTCCTTCTGACCGACTCACGTCCCAAAAAGCTGCTACCATGTACCCTAAGGATCAGCTGTAACAGCAGCTGCTCTTCATCTAGTAGAAACTTTTCTCACATAAGTTTGTTTTCAGTTTCAGCTGAACTTACTCACCGAGCCGCAGACCATCATGTCGTGTTATTTCAGCAGATGCGAACCTCTGAGAAAAAGCCTCGCCGCTCTGTATAAAGGTTTTCTTTCATACCCCAGCTGTAGATCACATGATGGGGATAATGAGGTTAGCGCTTAACCTTGTGGTTCCACATCTCCAGAGCACCGCTGGTATTCGCTTCTCAGAAGTAGCTGAACAGACTCCACTGGATCAGAACCACTCAAGACGTGTCAGCGGTGATCCGATGAGGATCTTGGGCAGCGGTAGTTTATTAGATAGAAGAATAGATGATTCTCTATTTATAAATGTGCATTTGATCTCTTCCAGCAACATCACAGATTAGAATCTGCTGTCTCTGGTAGAACTTCAGGAATTCTACCGAATACTGACTTGGTACCACCGGCTCATATTATATACTGTCTATAAGGACAGTTTGGACAGATGTAAACGTCAACGTTCATCGTCACCTTTGACCCTTTAATGTCCTCGCAAAAAAAAATAAATATGCATTTACATATTCAATCAAATTAATTTCATTCGCAACCCAAACGCTCTAAATTGAGCATTAAATTACAAACCGTTTGGTGGAGCGTGTTATTAAACGGTAAACGATGTATTTAGTCCATTTGAGTTAAAGCATGTTTTTATTAAAGGTTTGTTGGTTGAATCCAGTGACATCATTCTGTTTAGTAAGTCCTCACATGCTTTAACAGGCCAATAAATCCTACTTATTGAATTAGACTTTCTCAGTAGCCGCGGTTAACGCCTCCTTCTGGGTTTGCTCCTTTCACCCCGCGGTGTCCCACAGGGCTCCGTCCTCGGCCCTTTACTCTTTAGCGCATACATGCTGCAACTGGGTCACACCAGCTTCTGTCGTAGTTTTAAATAAGAAATAACCCAACAGCTGAGCAGCATATCAAACGGTTTTAAGTTTTAAGTTGAGGTTTGGACTCAGAGACGTGGCGTTTTGTTTTAAAGTGAATTTTAATGGGAGTGCTGGGCGCATGACGAGGACCTGAGTCCAGGTTGATGACCTCGATGGGGTTGATGACCTCAGCTTTCTGTGGAGCGGCGGAGGCTGGCGAGGCGGAGGTCAAAGGTGCCTTAAAAAAACCAAAACCTATCACTGCAGCAAAATTGTCTAGTTCTAGTTCTAGACAAGGATCTTAAAACATCCAAGTATGAACTACTGACTGAACTGAACAAACCTAATTTAGACAACCAGATTATGATGTCATCGTCACATGTGTTTCCTGTGGTTGGTGAGAAATTCAGACAACGGTCTGAGAAAGTTTGACAGAGACTTTTTGTTCCCGCTCAGATTAGTCCCATACGAAGACCCTCTGGGCTTCTTCTGGGCCTCCCCTCTACTTACAGCACATACCCAGGTCACATGTGTGTTCAGCTTTGACCGCCACCTCGTGGGGAAAACTCCATTCAGTCGTTTTTACGGATTTAGGGAAAGTACGGGAAATTATTTAGGGTAAATAAAAAGGCGCTATATAGAAAAGAAATAAACCCAAACTACACGTTAAGCCCTGATGATCAAGGGAATGAATTCAAACAGGAATGAAAACTTTGCATCATGTACAAACACGTCAATATTCGAGTAATATTGACGTGTTTTCAAATGATGATTATTAAAACTCTCCAGTTTCTAAAACTTCAAATCACACCTTAAAATGGATTCGTTTGAATAAGTAGCGAAAAACTTATTGAAACAAGATTTGCTTGAAATTTTTTGGCAAGTCTGCCAGCAGTTCTTAAAATCTATAAAAAAATCTATAAAAAAAAAGAAAAAGAAAGATAGTTGATGTTCTCCCTGCCTTCTAGGATGGGCCAGTTCTACCGGGTGGGCTCAGGACCACCCCCGGTGCTGCACCTATAACTTAAAGTTCTTCACCACAAACCAACTGAAACTAATTAAACTAAACTAAATTCTGTCCAAATTTAAGAACCTCATCCTCCAACGGCTCCACTGAGACCCGATCCATCACAGCGGATCGGCTAGGTCCGGTCCGTTTAGACAATTCCTTCCAAACGCCGCCGTCTTTTCCCCGGAGGAGAAGTTTAAATGAAAAATATCCAGCTACGTTTTCTTTCCCGGTATCGTGGATAACGACGTTTCTCTCCGCGTCTGAGCAGTGAGGGTGAAGCGTGGCAGTAAAATCACATACACGTACGATAAAACTGTTTTCAGAACTTTATTCTGGCTCCTTTTCTGTGATCCTTAAAACAGCTTCTAATACTAACACTGTTTAAATTACAACTTATATTCATAGATGTAATATCACCATATTGTCATTACTATTATTCTATTAATAGCTGCTACGGCCATTTCTACCGCACTACTGTTACTACAAGGACTTTAAATACAATTAATGGACTCCAGAACACGAGAACCCAGAAATAAGGTTTCATCAGAGTTGTGTTAGATAGAATTTAATATAAAATATATATTTTTTTAATGGAAATAACAGTTCAAAGTTCAATGAACGTGACTGTACGGAATAATAAACCTGGATTATGTGTAGAGTGCAGCTACGCTGCTTCCTAACACAGAGGTCATAAAACGGGAAGAGCTGGTGAAATTCTCCGCCGACCAGACGGTCCAGACTGGACCCCCTTGAACAGGGTTCTTGGAAGAGGTGGTGGATCTTGAAATGAAAGACTCTGGTGTAAAGAGGATCTTCATCTCGGCCTGATTCTGTCTAAAATGAACAAAAGCTACTCGAGACACTCACAGAACCGGTTCTGTGTGGAACAGCAGAACCTTCAGTGGTGGTTTGGGTTACATGTAAACACTTACTTAAGTTACTTGAGACACTTTCTTATGAATGGAATGAACAGAACAGTTCAAAGACGGGTCCTCAGCAGAGACGTGACTGTTCAGAACACTCCCGAGGATGGGTCTCTGCTCCTGCAGCTCCTCCCACAGTCGCTCGCTGTGATGCTGCACACATCAGGTTTTTACTGAACACACAAAGCGGTGACCTCGACCCGACTTACAGTCCCTGATTTGCCACTTGGCACTCCTCCAAACCAGAACGCATCTTTTGCTTCCTTTCGATTTGGACCTCGGGGGAGTCTTCCTCCAGTTGGTGTAGCTGAGCGGCTCGCCGCCCACCCACTCCCAGCGTCCTCGGCCCTCCCTGTCGTTCAGGCCTGGAACAGAAGCAGAACAATCCGGCTGAAAAACCCGTTTGTGTGTTTTATCTGACAAGTATTTGGCGTAAGAGTCTGAAAAAAATGGTGAGTTTTCACTTTATACTTTTCCCCAATTAAGAAAAAGCCAATAATCATGTAATAAAAAGTAAATGGAATATAGAGTGGAGCAGAACCTTGAGCACCAGAGCCGGTTCTTCTCAGCTCGACCCTCCACCCACCCTCAGGTGTAGTTTGGAGAGAGAACACGAGTCCGAAACCAACCAACCCCAGCTAAATTAAAAGGTGTCGGAGAAATGAGAACTTTTTCTTCAAATCATGAACAGTTTTGCCGAGTCTTGCGGATTTCCTTCGTCTTCGTCGTCTTTTGGCTGATCCCTTTCGGGGTCGCTAAAGCGGATCATCTCTTAGATTACCGCCAGTACCCTGCTGGCTAACAGTTACAGTGATGGTATTTGTTAACCCGAGCCCCAATGGGTCCAGTTTGGAACAGGTGCCATTCATTCACTGCTGCTGGTCCACAAAGCTCTAAACGGTTCCGGACCAGAGTACATCTCTGATCTTCTGCTGCGTTCCGGACCATCCAGACCTCTTAGGTCGTCTGGGTCAGGTCTGTTCAGGGTCCCCAGAGTCAGAACCAAATGGAGAAGAAAACAAAGCTTCAAACTTTCTTATTTGCGGCCACCTTTAATTAAATATTTCAAAGTATTCTCATTTCTGTCTCTCCTACACAATACTGTTTACTAGAACACTGAATTATGTCTGAGATCAAAGGCTTTCTTCTAATCTAGCTTTTATTTATTCATTTCCAATGATTCTCTATTCTATTTCTATTATTGATCTATATCTTAATGTTCTTTTGCACTTTGTCAGAATGATCTTGATTGTTTGTTTAAAGCCTTTGAATGGCCGTGTTGCTGAAATGTGCTAAATAAATAGTTCCTTTGTCTTAAGTAGCGGAACCAGTTCCAGCCTGTATTGTTGCTGTACAGGAAATGACATATGTTCTGTCAGATTCAGACGGCAGGGCAAATGGCCTACTTGCAGGATTTCAAAAGGGCAATTAAGTTCCTCATCTCTTGATCGATTTGGAGATCAAAGAAGAATCAATAATAATAATAATCTATCCTTTATTATTAATTACACAGTACAACGTGGTGAAATTTATCTCTGCTTTTAACCCATCCCTGAGGGGGCAGAACCATCCCTGAGGGGGCAGAACCAATCCCTGAGGGGGCAGAACCCATCCCTAAGGGGGCAGAACCATCCCTGAGGGGGCAGAACCCATCCCTGAGGGAGCAGAACCCATCCCTGAGGGAGCAGAACCCATCCCTGAGGGGGCAGAACCATCCCTGAGGGAGCAGAACCCATCCCTGAGGGAGCAGAACCCATCCCTGAGGGGGCAGAAACCATCCCTGAGGCTCAAACCTGGTGTTCCAGTTGAGGGACGACTGCTCTACCCACTGCGTACCTCTATAATACCCTTTTATTGTTACGGTTCTCTTCTTTATTTTTGTAGGATTGATTGCGTCGTCCTGTTTTATTTTGAAGGTTCCTTTCTTTGTACTTCCTCCTTTGTTTCCTCCTGTTTTCTCTTTGGTCTGTGTGTGAATCCTGTTTCCTTGTGTGTCCTCCTTGTTTGCTGAATGTTGTCACCTGTTCCCTATCCTCCTCGTTACTCAGTGGATCTAAGTCCGTGTCTTCCTCCCTGTCTTCGTCGGATCGTTTTTTTAAACTCGTCTGTTTGTCCTGCCTGTGTTATAACATAACACTGGTACGACATAACGTTGTATATGTAATGATGATAATAATGTATATTTAATAATTATAATAATGTATATCTAATAATTATAATAATAACGTATATCTAATGATGATGATGATGGGTATGATGCACAGCCATGGAGACGTATGAATGATGATTTATCTTTTATCACCTGACATATTAGAGAAAATGTCTAAAAGCTTGCAGGATAAGTAAATTACTGGACATGCCTCTCCACACCAACATTTAACAGATTCTTCTCTCATACATGTTTGTTTTTTCCGATTTAGGAAAATTAGTTAATTAACAAAATATAGTGACAAATAAAAAGTATGTTTTGGGCCTTCCACTTCAGCGTCTCTGTTCAGCCCCCCCGAGCCCCCAGCTGACTATATGCCAAGACCTAAATCTGGATAAATTTTCATGCAAATCCGTCCAGTAGTTTTTCCTAAATCTTGCTAACAAACAAACGCACAGAGGTGAAAACATGACATTATTAGCGGAGAAAATAAATGGAATATAATCTGATCTTTATATCTCCAGAGGGAATAGATCCTATTCCGTGTTACGTTAGTCCTGGTTTATACAGTGGCCAAGAGTTTACAAACTGAACTCTGGTTCTAGAGGGTGTTTTTTCTTTATTAGGTTTTTAGGTTGAAGCGGAAAAGCGTTCAGTGTTTCGACAAATGGAGGATCATACTTACTATTTAGCTCAAGAAGAATGAATGGAATGTAAAATCTCCCCATCAAAGGAAAACACGAGGACCCAATAATAATACTGGTTATCATCCAGATTCACAGAATAAATAACCAAACATCATTTCTAATTAAAGTTACCTGACTGACCTTCATCACAGGACAGAACATAGAGATAGAGAGGGATGAGCTGACAAGTAAAACAAGTATAAACCTGGAACTTTGCCAGTAGATAAGACTGGAATTTACTCACTGTACCATAAACAGATCTGCCCCTAACCCCAGCCCGACCTCCTCCATCCCTTGTCCTCCTGCTGACCAACCAGTCAACAGACACGGGTGAAAACATCACCTTGTACAAAATAAAAATCCAATCAGAGAGTTCGTACCTCTGTGCCACGTTAAATCTAGAACCACCATAATAAAGATAATATATGGTTGTAGACGACTGACACGTCAGCAGAACTTCAATCACCTCTCGTAACCTACAAGAAGCGGCGGCGGTATCCTCTGAGCTGTAAAAGGTTGTGTGTGAAGCGATCAGGAAAACTACTTTTCATTTCTCTGATTGGCGTCTTTAGATTGTAAAAACACTGATAAATAGGAGCAGACTGAGTCGGGACAGGTGAGAGACCCTACCGATCCAAAATGGTTTTCTTCCGCTGAAATCCCACAGCCAGTCCATGTCAGCCTTCGAGAGGATGCTGGTCAGCGTGGCTTTGTATCTGACGTTAAAAAAGACAAAAGCAGGAGTTGCATATTTCTGTTTATCCTTAAAGGTGTAGAATGCACCTGAGAGCCTACCTCTCCCTGCAGGCCCTGTTGGCTGTGATCCATGTGGCCTTGGTCTCGGCGCCGAGGGAGTAACAGTGGCCTCCGTGAAAAGACCAGCCCTGAGGACACCTCTGAGCGCCCACCATCTGGAAGAAACAGGAACATGGAGACATTCCCCGGAAATATGAAGGATTTCAAATTACCTTAGAAATCTATCAATGTTATTTTTTATTTTAATACATCGTAACATTTAAGCATTATTACCAAATCTATCAAATGTCCACTAAGTTTCAGACTTCGGCCTCCGTCTCATTACTGATTTCAAACTGAAGCTATCTGCATTTTCACGCCCAGCGTCGACGTTGTGTGAGGAGAATGGCCGTCAGAATGAGGCGTTCATTCTGATTAATAAATTATAGAAAATAAGACAGTGACAAAAAATAAACGCCGATTAATGGCGCTATGTGATGACCCCAAAGGTCATACGTCACTGATCACACAAGTCTGCACAGAAATGTTTCCCGCAGTTAGAACCTCAACACATATCACACACAGCGAGGTCAGAGGTCAGGGCGTTCACCAGTTCACCTCGTGCTTTTTTTATTGGTGGAAACAGAACATATTGCCCCGACTGGGGATCATGTGACCAAATGTGTGTCTGTGCCAATACCATTAATTCTTTCCTAACAATGAAAACACGTGGAGCTCAATGACCTTCGAGGTCAACGCTTCCACGCTTGTCTCCATCTCAATCACTTAAGATCTTCCTCTCTATGCAAATCACACCTTCAACCACGCACCATCAACTCCTTCGCTGATGGGTCGGGGAAAAAGCAAAAGGTGGTGGTTACTGATGGAGGTTGTAATTCTGACCCTGATCTGATCTTGGATCGGTGGTGAAACCAATGCAGTAGAAATGTACTGGAGCCTCCATGACGACTAGGCAACTCTTTTCACAGACAACACTTTCCAGAGATGGGACTAGCTAAGGGACCGAGCAACGCTTGGTCACCAAGCCTGCCTCTAATAGGCTCTAACTGGCGAGCAAGAGGAGAAAATCTGAATCTAAATATTGACCCACATCAGGAGACACCAACAATACTCTCTTTGTGAAGCATTTACTAAGCAGAGAAAATGCAGCGTATCCGTGACTGGAATGTACGCCTGCAACGTAAAATCAACGTAATCCAGAAGAAATCGATTATGAAATTAGTCGTCGACGAATTCAATGGTCGATTAGTCGGTGACGTCATCGGACACTTCCTCTGACACCGTGGAATAAGAAGGAAGTAAACATTAGCGCCATGGCCTAAATGTGGATTTAGGCCATGGCGCTAAAAGGCCATGGCCACACCTTAGATGCGGACAGAAAACATCCATGGTGTGGGAGCGTCACAAATGTGACCCTACGTTAAAATGTAACCCTACGTTAAAATGTAACCCTACGTTAAAATGTAACCCTTCCATAAAATGTAACCCTACGTTAAAATATAACCCTACGTTAAAATATAACCCTTCCATAAAATGTAACCCTACGTTAAAATGTAACCCTACGTTAAAATGTAACCCTTCCATAAAATGTAACCCTACGTTAAAATGTAACCCTTCCATAAAATGTAACCCTACGTTAAAATGTAAC
>VRLP01010134.1:0-10540 GCA_009660295.1 Lophius piscatorius
GGCCTTCTGTTCTGCTGCCCCTCGTCTGTGGAATGCCCTCCCTGACCATCTGAGGGCTCCACAGACGACTGACACATTTAAAAAAGGACTTAAAGCTTTCCTTTTTAGCAGAACCTATAACTTTAATTAACATTGCTGCTTTTTGGTAAGGCTTTTATATAGTTATTATTTTATTATTTTATTGATGCTTTTATCTGCTTTTACTTTGTAGCACTTAGAGATTTGATCCAAATGTGAGTGCATTACAAATTAAATGTATTATTATTTATTTATTATTATGTGAATTGTGGCACATGTCTTTTTATGTTGACAGGTATGGTTAAAATAATTAATCTATGATGCTTTTCAACATTGCACTTTTGATTCCCTCACGGGAGAGTGAAGAGCTGGTGGGATTGAATGCATTTGAAATGTGGCACATGTCTTTTTATGTTGACAGAATAAACGGAGAGCATCTGCAAAGAGATTTCCGGTCCCGAGAATAATTAAACACAACGCAGAAGTAAACTGGACACATAAGGAACCAAAAGAATTCCAGCGTGATTCCTCGTGTTCCCTGTGATTAATGTTTCTGACCTCTTCCCGTGTACGAAACGTTATATTTTGCCTGTCCTCTCGGTTATTGTTTGCCTGTGACCTAGTAAAGAGACTGATTCACTAGACGTTGTGGAAGTCGTGTTTTTGGATCCTAACTGTGGTACCAGCTTGACATTACGATCTGGCCATAATGGATCCAGCTGACTCAAACCCAGTTCATGCTGCTCTCCGCTTTCAGGGCGACCGCATCAACCAGCATGAAGAACCGATGTCCGCGGTGTACAGGGGAGTGAGGGATTTAAAGGACAGACATGGCTTGTTTTAAACCTCCATCAAAACCCAGGTCACTCACCTCAGCGCCCAGTTCCAGCAACTTGAGAGTAGCTTGGATGCCCGGTTTCTCTCATCTCCGACCGCTGCTGCTCCTGCTCCTCAGCGGTCTGCTTCTACTCCAGCGCCGAGTTCCTGCCATGCCTCCTGTCTTAACCTGGCCAAGCCCGAATGGTTTTCGGGAAGCTCTGGTAACTGCCTGGCCTTTTTTTTCTAAATCTACCTTTCATTTTGAGTTACAAGCCCACTCATTTCCTACCCAACTGTCCAATGTGGCATTCATGATCTCACACCTCTCGGGACGTGCAGAGGCGTCGGCGACGGCAGAGTGGGCTCGGAATTCCCAGGTGTGCCAGTCGCTGCAGGTTTTTACTGAAACTCTAAGTAAGATTTTTGACCACACAGCTCCCGTCCGGAAGCTGCAAGGGCTCTGGCCGGTCTGAGACAGGGAGGTTACTGGGTTATCGACTACGAATTTCCCAGCTGTGTTTCAAGCCCTTTTGAATGACGTTCCCAGAGAGATGCTCAACTCATTCATGTTCGTCTACTTGGATGATATCCTCATCTTCTCCCCGGATCAGATGTCCGCCAAGTTCTGAAGCGCCTTCTCTACCATCACTTGTTTGTCAAGACAGCAAAGTGCGAGTTCCGTGCAACTTCCGTCTAGTTCCTTGGATTTGTGGTATCTTCTAAAAAGGTGCAGATGGAGCCATCCAAGGTCAGTGTGGTGGTCAATTGGCCCATGCCCACCAGCCGTAAGCTGGTGCAGCGTTTTCTTTGCTTTGCAAATTTTTATAGACGTTTTATTCGCAACTTCAGCTCGGTGGCCGCTCCCCTGCATGCTTTAACTTCTCATTTCAAGTTTCAGTGGACTTCTCAAGCTGAGCAGGCATTTCAGAGACTTAAACAGAGGTTTACCTCAGCTCCCATTCTCACGATCCCTGATTCTCCCTTGTAGTTTTTGGTGGAGGTGGATGCATCTGGTTTAGGAGTTGGAGCAATCCTGTCACAACGGTCACTAGAGGAGGGAAAGCTTCATCCCCGTGCCTACCTTTCACGTTACCTATCACCCACTGAGAGGAATTATGAGGAGGAATGGCACAATTGGCTGGAGGGGTAAGAGCAACAATTCCTAGTCTGGACGGATTACAAGAATCTGGAATACATCCGTGCAGCTAGGCAGCTCAACGCCAGGCAGGCCAGGTGGGCCTTGTTTTTCAATAGATTCCACTTTGTTATCTCATTCCATCCAGGATCTAAGAACATTAAACCTGATGCTCTCTCTCGGCTATATGACCCTGATCCAGTTTCTAGGATCGCCCATGTAGCCACCTTAATGCTTTATCAGGGCAGAAACTTGGGGCAGAGAGAGGAGAATGACAGAGGCAGATAGGAATATTCCAGTGCCGGAGGGTTGTCCTCAAAATCGGCTGTTTGTACCGGTATCACTAGATTCTCAGGTAATTACCTGGGCTCACACCTCCCTCTTTTCGTGCAATCCGGTAGTCCATAGGACCTTATCCGTCATCCTACAGCGTTTCTGGTGGGAGTACAGCGGAGGTAGTGTTGTCCCCTGCATTCCGTCTCTATGGTTTTCCTATTGATGTGGTGTCAGATGCACACAACACATTACCCTTCTCATCCTCTGGTCTCTCCCTCTTCCAGTGTGCGTATGTTTAGCAACCACCACTGTTCCCTGTCCTCGAGAGAGGTCAGGGAACAGTGGTGGTTGCTAAACATACTCTGGTGGTTGCTAAACATACTCTGCCCATGCTCTCATTCGCTGCTGCCGCCGGATTTGAGCAGGGGCCTGAAAGATGTTAATCCAAAGTAATACTCGTTGCAAGAGAACAGCAGATCGGCGCAGAATCCCCGCGCCCATCTACCGTCCAGGACAGAGGATCTGGCTCTCCACACAGAATCTGCCTCTACTTGTGGAATCACGGAAGCTGGCTGCCCGCTTCGTGGGACGGTTCTCCACCTCTGAAGTGGTTAGTCTTGCAGCGGTACGTTTAAAGCTTCCTTATACCATGAGAATTCTACCCACTTTCCATGTTTCTCATCTGAAACCAGTGAAGGAGAGCTCCTTGTTCCCTGTTTCCAAACCCCCACCACCCCCTGGGCTACACTGTGAGAAGATTGCTGTGTGTGTGCTGTGTGTTTGTCGGAGGGGACGGGGAAATCAGTACCTGGTTGATTAAGAGGGATATGGCCCAGTAGAGAGTTCCTGGGGGGGGGGGTAATTGTAATAGTTTACTGTTGCTCCTCAACTCTGATTGTTAACACCTGTGTCTTGTCAATCCCTGCCTCCCAGTGTATTTAATCTGTGCTCCCCTCTCCACCTGTGCCAGATCGTGTTGTTTCCTTGTGCCAACCTTTCCAGCGTGATTCCTCGTGTTCCCTGTGATTCATGGTTCTGACCTCTGCCTGTGTACCAAACGTTGTGTTTTGCCTGCCCCCTTGGTAATTGTTTGCCAGCCTTTGCCTCGTAAAGATACTGATTCACCAGACGTTGTGGAAGTCGTGTTTTTGGAGCCTAACCGTTGTACCAGCTTGACTCTAATGGAAGCAATAAAGCTACAATCATCCTACAGCTAATAATACTAATAATAAAATAATAATAAAAATAATAATAATAATAATAGCCTTTTTAAAGGCTACAGAGCTCTGTGATGCACTCTGTTCTAACATCTTTCTTCTCGTCCACCATTTACCCGGCACTTTGGTTTATAATAGAGATCTATCAAAAGTCCAGTCAGAAAGACTATCCTCTCACACACTTGAGCCACAGTAATGCTCATACCACTATCATCCTCACTTTTCGCACATGCTCAGTCTCAATCAGAGGTGGCTAAAGTAAGCATATTCTTTGCTCAAGTAGAAGACACTTGTACACACAAAAAAACTCTTGTAAAAGTAAAAGTATTGATTAACCTTTTTACTTAAATAAAAGCAGAAAAAGTACAGGCTCTGATATTTACTCGTAAGTAAAAAAAAAAAAAGGAAAAAAAAGTGAAATGTACATCGTCTTAAGGACATTCCTAGCGGCTGCGCAAACCTATTAGAACCTTATATAACCCGGTGAAATGAAGACAGCACAGGACACAAAAATATATTTTGGGTTCTTTATTCTGATGGAAATTAGAATTGTGTGATTCAATAATTGATACAAGGTAAAAATAAAAATAGAAAATTGTTGAAAATTGACATAAGTCTTGTCCTTCCTGAACTTTCCACAAGGTCCTACAGAGTGCCACAAAAACTTCTTTTCATTGGCACAAAATCCAAGTATAAGTTTAAACCTTCAAAGAAATATTGCGGCAGCTCTCAGAACTAACCTAAGTAGACAAAAATAACTGTAGTCCACAGAAATAACTGTAGTGGCCCCTACATAAAAACACAGAGCACGACAAAACTACAGTTAACATTTTATAATCATACAAACCTGTAAGCATCTTGACAATAGATTAACAAATCTCAAAATGCACAATTACTTTCCACAAACTGTCCTAAAGTCCAAAGAGTTTAACAGGGAATTCACAACGGCCGAATTTCTAAGGTCAGTTTTAACTTTCATTCTGTACACATCCGTAAATATATCTCACATCCAATTGCAAAACACAACAGAAAAGGTACCTCTGAACATTTATTGACTAGTATCAATGGATATTTCTAACACAAGGCACGTATTAACATTTTTACCTCAGTATGAATCGCTAGCATCCTCCAGGGAAGTAGCACATGTTGTAATAGACATTGACAAGATCTGGAGCAGGCCATACACCTGAATCCTTTGCACCCCCATGGGTACCCAAAACAAAGATTAACTTATTGTTGCACCCATTTTCCAGCCGGCTACACTTATATCATACCAACATAAAAGAAAAGGAGAAGAATGACTAACAATGACTACATCAACGCTTTTCTGTGATACTCTCATTGTTCCCCAAAATGTAAGTTGCTTGGATGAAGTGTTTCTTCTGAAGTCAATATCCTTTTCATAGCACGTGAAGTAAGTTTTTTATCCCTCTCCAGGTGACTCACATGCCTTCTCTTTAGAACAATATGCACTTGCAAGCCACTCACAAGCACCACAC
This sequence comes from Lophius piscatorius, assembly GCA_009660295.1. Classification (NCBI taxonomy): domain Eukaryota; kingdom Metazoa; phylum Chordata; class Actinopteri; order Lophiiformes; family Lophiidae; genus Lophius; species Lophius piscatorius. Next base: position 4,965 of record VRLP01010134.1, read on the forward strand.
GCACACCAACTTTCAGATAAGTGGACAACCGCTCTACCAACTGAGCCACCGTCACCCTTAAACAAGATGGTTAGGTCAAATGAATCAGTTATACCTCCAAAGGAAGACAAACAAAGAAAAAAAAGATCTGAATTCCTTTTGACAGTGGAGTGTGTTCTCTGTAAACCAAATTAGCTTATCACATTAGCACTTCATCAATGCTGCACCACCGAAAACTTCAAGGTTGTGCATTCACTCCACAGAGTGGACCGGACATAAGGTAACGTTAACGTTATGTTAGCAGTAGCATTTGAAGTAAATTAAATTGTTTCCTAGTTGAGATTAAGCGTCATAAAGAACAAAAGTAAATTATGGCAACATTTTATGGCTAGTTAAGAACGTAAATCAGTGCGATGGCTACCTGGCATTTATAAAGCGTCCCGAAAATAATTAGGTTTTGTGCAACAAAATAATAACCCATAGAAAATAAAATGCTGTATCCATTTGTTAAAGCATGAGCTTCATTCTTATTATTATTAGGTTAGCCTCACACACACACTTACATACCTCACACTTTTACACACGCACACACACCTGAGCCTGAAATGCACTAATCCAATTCAACAGATATATTTTTTATTTGATTTGCAGTAAGTAGAGTCAGCAAGTGTATGGCCTCACTTCAACATAGTAAACAAATGTACATTATTACTGAAAGTATTATATTTATTTCATTACCAAATCCACCTTCTTCCCCCTCAAAAAAATGTCCAGAGTACGTCCACCTCTTTCCGACTCTGTGGCAGGGACCCACATCAACGCCTTCTTAACCTCACGCTTTGACCACTGAAATGGAGTCCTGTCCGGGGCACCAAGCAAGGCCGGTAAATTGCTCTGAAGAACAACCAAGCTATCTCCAAGTGCATGGCTGCTGCAAGATCCCTTGTTGAACACTTGAAGAAAAGCGAACTGGCGTGCACCAAGCTAAGGGATAAGCAGCAATAAATGAGCACACTGCAATACATGCTGGTGCATGACCTAAGTACGCTCTGGAATAGTACTTTTCACATGCAGTGCCGGCTGCTGGAACATATTCGATTACTCAATTAATCGCCAGAATAATTGATATGAATACTCGATTACTAAAATAATTGATTACTGCAGCCCTAATCAAAAGCAACATTAAATATCAATTGAATCTTGATGATTTATGGTAATGAAATTCAACTTTTTAAAGAAGAAAATGTAAAAATTACAGAGCATCACTGTTGTTTTTCGTTCATGCCTTCTAAATAATATCTAAAAAATTTTTACTTCTTTGATGTATGATGAGAGAAGTGTATGCAGAAACAACATGTTCTAATCATATATCAAACTGTACATTTTGTTTTTGTTGCTCCTCAAAATCATAGTCCTGTGACAAGCATCTTTCAAATAGGTAATCTGAACTTACTAAACTCCATGACAATTTTAAGATATATTTGTTTCACTACTAGGGGTATAAAAAAAAAATATTAAAAATAGTAAGGACCATACAACTGCTTTCTTTGAAGAAACAGCAAAACAATCTGTGTGAGCTGATCTCAAGGCGCATTGGATTACCGTCATAGGGCCCTTTCAGTGCCACATTCTGTGTGGTATTAGACCACATTCTGACACACGATGCAGGGTAGTATTGAGCAATCACCTCAGGGTCATTGTTGCTCGGTCCACGCTGCCACCTCAGTATTTTGCGAGAGTAGTCACCTATGCAGCCATTAATGGCCAAACCATATGGCTTTAATTAGTCATAACTATCACTATGCCGTACATGTTTTGGTCCATAGGAGCTATAAACTCTTCTAATAAATCTCTGTTTTGCACAAAGTTCAACTCTAAAGGGATCATGCTCCCTCGCTATAACCATGACAACGCCCCTTCTCACTGTCAAAGAGTGTTTGTGCTGGAGGGTCTGCCACGTCCAACGGCAGCCATAATGCTGACCTGGTAAATGGACTGTACTTACATGGTGCTTTTCTAGTCAGCTTGACCACTCAAAGCGCTTTCCATTGTGAGCCATCATTCGCCCATTCACACAAACATTTAAACAGTGACGATAGAGGCTGCCATGCAAGGTGCCACCTGCTACTCAGGAGCAATAACCCTTCACGCCATCATTCATAAACCAATGGAGCAGACATTGGGAGCAACCTGGGGTTCAGTATCTTGCCAATGGAGACTTCGACATGTTGACTGCAGTGGCCGGGGATCGAAACACCGACCTTCTAATAAGTGGAGGACTGCCCCATCAACTGAGCAACTGTAGCCCTGGTCACTTAAGGTCTTCTTGTATGGCAGATACAATAGTAAGGGGGAGAGACAATGTACAATGACGACCTTTTCAGTTTACATTTTAGCGAGCGAAATGTCATCATAGCTGTAGCCACCTTGGAAGTATGGTTAAATCCGATTGTCTTCAGCAGGGCTACCCAATGCTGACCGTTACACTTATAAATGGAAAACGGATAAAGAGACAACATTTTAGGCAAAGACAAGTTGCATGGAAGACCTTTAGCTGCAGTCTGCCACATCTTCACACTTGTACACATTGTGTGCATGTCTGAGAACTTGTACAGGATATAGAGAAGTGCAGGAAATATTATACCAGCACCCTCCCCATCTCAACAATATCTGTTTAAACCGATTCTCGATATTGTGTTATTAATAACAAACAAAGTAAAAACAAATGTACAGAAAATATGTAAATTTGGTCAGATTTGGTGCTTTATTATTGGTGCTTATGGTTTCTGAGACTGGGATGTCTATATAACTGTTTAAAATTGCTTTCACCAAGAGATTGCACCTAACAATTACCACATTATAATAACATTAATGCAAAAATAATTATAATACAGAAAATCAAATCAAACTAAAACAAGAGATTTTGAAATAATGAAAACTAAATTGAAACAAGCAAATCCACGCTGGAAACTCTCAAACTGCAATGAACTGAAAATAAAAATGAAAAAACGACAGAGATGTATACGGAAAAATGTATGTATAAGGAATGTAAAGAAATGTATAAGGAAAAATACTAAATTATAACGAGTGAGCTGCAATGATTGTATCTGGTACTGGTAGGTACTGTTTAGGATCATTGACAGTGTCGAAGGATTATATTGCACAAAACGTTATAATACATATTGTTAAGTTTACTTAACTGTTGTAACTGTTCTGTCTTCAGTTTCTGCAAAAACTGTACATTTCTGCCACACGAGCCACAGAATACTCGAACAGAGATCATGACCACAGAAAAGTCAGAACATGGTATTATGGAAAGAGTTACTGATACGGTGAAAACGTAAAAAAAATTTCTACACTTAATTTCCGGGTCTTATGACTTAGAATGAAACATTTATATAATGAAACATTTATATTTACAAAAATTTATAAAATATAATATTGTGTATATAACAAATAAACTTAATGATGACTCCAATACATACAATACCCAAAGCTACAACAAAATAGCATTTGTCGCTGACGGTCTTAAATTGGAAGGTATACGTTGCCATGGCGACACCTAAATTCAGTAGACGGGATGGTGGTTAATATTTTCTTGAGCAAGTGCAGTACATCTTGTTTAGTGGAGCTTGGGATCTAGTGCATGTTAAGGTCATTATTAAGTTTAGTTACTGTTTTCAAGATTTTTTTCTTACACCTATATCGTAGTAAGTAAGTACCTATATAGTATATATTATCACATGACTGCATGACCCGGAAGTTCAGCGAAGCTACCACAGCTTAACAAAATATCATGAAATGTTTGTGTATCTGTTTTATTCACTAAATTAAGCAATAAAAAATTGCTTGCGTGGAAGCATCGCTTTTGAGTGCCATTCGTAAAAACTTCCGTTGTCTTCTGGCTTTTTGCAAATCGTTTTTCTTGATCTGTTGTGTTGGGGCTTCTAAACTTTGTATGTGGTGTCAACTTGTTGAAGATGAATTTTTTATTTGCAGTATGCTCATGTTGTCAAATTGATGGTTGCGGTGCATTTGTTGCCAAATTGATGGTTGCAGTGCATTTGTTGTCAAATTGATGGTTGGAGTGTGTTTGTTGTCAAATTGATGGTTGCAGTACGTTTGACCCTGTCGGCCACCATAACGTGCTCCCTTAGCTCTCACGGTTAACATTACAAGCATTGCAAATTTACTAAATGAAACTGATCTTTATTATAGTAAACAAATGTTTATTTTGTTTTATTGTCGCATCCAATTATTTTTTAAATCAGGCTGCAATGTGCTTCCTAGGAGAACACACAATGATGACAAAGTAAGCTACAAAAGTGAAGCTGCATAAAAAAGTAAGCTACAAAAGTGACGACGTTTTGAGTACAGATATTTGTGTCAAAATATAAGGAATAAAGGAAAACATGCTCAGGAAAATAAATACTTAAGAGAAGTACAGATACCCAAAAATCGACTTAAGTCCAATAACGAAGTATTTGTACACCGTTACTTCCCACCTCTGGTTTCACTGACCTGTTCTACCTTCTGTTGCATCAATTGATATCAGCTGCTCTCAATCAGGTAGCCTCACCCATCCAATCGCTATGTCACACCTACATGCTCCGCCCATCAATCTCACCTGCTGTATTTAAATATGACTCTCTCTTTCCACTGATCTAGTTCTTGCTTGCTGCTGGTCCACACGCCCTCCACTACCCCATCTCTGCCTAGTCCAGAGCAGCAGTCCTAGCAGAGCCATCAGCATCATCATTCATTAGTCTCAGCAGAGTCATCAGCCACCTCCACAAGTAACCAGGCTCCAGGGGGGATATTCTATGCCGCTACCCAGGGAAGTGACCCTTTGATCTCAATCTCCACGAAGAGTCAGAGCGCCAACGACTCTCATGACATTATCATACATCAGCAGTTGTAATAAATCGTTCATCTTTTCTTCATTCTCTGTCTTATCTGATTGAAATAACTGCCGATCTTGTTGGAAACACCAAACAAGGTCGGCAGTTTTGGAGATGCTCTTACCTTTCTTGTCTTCCCATCATGATTTAGCTCTTCTCAAGGTCACTCATATTCTCACACTTGTCTGTTCTTTCCTGCTTCCAACACATCGATCTCAGAAGAAAATGTCCACTTGCTGCCAAATATATCCCACCCACTGAAATGTGCCATTGTAACAAGATAACCAATGTGATTCTGAATTCATCCCACAGTAGTTATAATATTAAGGCTGATCTGTTTATGTTTTCATAAATGGGGATTATCAACAGGAGGTTTTCATAATAAGAACAATATGCCAGAAGTGTTAGAGAAAATGACCACCCCTACCTTCTACAGCGCTCTGATTTTCACAAATACTAACTCCATCCGAAGAGTCAGGTTATCTTATGCTTCCAACAGACGGGAGCGCCAGTGTCCAAAAATAAGTCAGACAGCATCGTAGATTGACTTTTGAATGCATCCTGTTGTCCATCACTCAAACATAAGAATTTAGCCTAAATAAATTGTGCAGAAGAATTGGGGTACCATGGATTGGAAGGTGGGACAGTGAGGACGGCGCTTTCTGCCGCGTCCCAGAAAGACAAACCGCTACTATA
>VRLP01010135.1:0-10538 GCA_009660295.1 Lophius piscatorius
GGGTTGGCTGTGAGTCAGTGAGACATTGAACAGATTAGTTTTGCAAACTTGAACCTAAAACTCTTTGAGCGGCCTCCCCTAACATTCCCGAACAATTTGTTGGTCTCCTGACCCATGTGCAATCGATGTACAGCATCAAAGGTCTTTGAATGAAATCAAATGTGACCAATTCTCGCGAAGTTGAACCCTTCTAGTATTCCCGTGTTGCTCAGTAAAATTCCCCCACAAAATCATACCATAGTATGATACAAATTACTTTTGATGGAATACACCAATTTGTCATGACTTTTTGTATATTTAAGGCAATTCTATTCAAACACCTTGAAACACTGACTTAAAATAGACGCATTTATCATGTTTCACTGCCCTCAGCAGGAGATCTCAGTGCCATATTTTAATGAGACTATAGATTTACTGTCTGCAAGTAGTAAAATATTCATGTTCAAACGACCACCTGTGTTACATGTCCTCATTAAATCTGCATTGCATTGTGCATGCAATGCACTTCATATGTTGTATTCATAAGAAGAAATACACAAAGTATCACGAAAGGACACAAACCTTTGGTAAAACAATGCATCTTTCAAGCTACCCCGGTTTAATCACAAATTTTCCTCAAACATCAATTAGTCATTCCTTTCCCTCTATCCACCCTCCCACAGGGCTTTTCATATATAAATCAATCCATATTTTGAAATATACTACCCACGGACAGACGGATGGAATAAAGCGCGAATATCTCACCTGTGAAACCGTTGAGGCATTTGCAATAGTACTGTGGAGGGGAGGTTGGTTGACTGGTTGTAATGCATGTGGCACCATTCAAACAGCTGTTGGGTTTTATCAGGCAGGCATTGCCTACATACTGACAGAACTCTCCAATCCATCCAGGGGCACAAAGACACTGCAGAAAAAAATAAAACATTTATCAAGTCAATCTTCAGTACAGTAGCCTGTACATTAATTTACTATTGCCTCCCTGAGAGTTCCTTAAAAGTGAAGCTAAATAATTGTGATCACCTTCAGTGGTTCTCAGTAAAGTAGACAATCCCCACTGCCCACTGTTAGCAAATGGGACATCAGCCAAACTAAGAGCACACTTCAATCCGTCATTTTGGGGAGTTCTTTTTACACTGATGTATTCTGAAGACTTTACTTCTCTAATACGCATTGTTTTAATTAGTTATTTGTCATGATACTCTCTCCCAGAAGCCAAGAGAAGCCAAGCTTCTGATCTTTTATTTGACTTTTGTCAGATGTTGTTGTCACTTTAATTAGAAAAAACTTTCAGTATCAGTAATTTGTAATGTGCTACAAATTATAGATGTCATGCACCTCCTTATATCAGTGGTGCTTGTTTAGAAGAAAGCCAGATTGATGAAGCATCCATTTAGATCATTTTATTCTATTATCTAACCCTTTAATGTCCTGCTCAATCGCTTGGTTAAGAACATTTTGAGTCACTATTTCTTATTTAAAAAAGGTGTACCACTTGACTGAACGCAGTGGCATCATGTATATGCAAAAGAGTAAGGGGGCAATGATGAATCCCTGGGGCACACACCACTCAAAAGAGCCACCATGGAGGAGGCATTAACCAGTAGTTCTGACAAAGTGCTGTTTGATAAACTTTTTGGCACCTTAAAGCATGTGAGGACTTACCAAACACAATTATGAAACTTGATACAACTAAAAAAGGGTAATAAGGGTCAAACAGGTTTCTACAAACATGCTTCACCAGAATGTTGACCTAATCGAATTAAAATTGACAATTTTGCGTGAAATGCACGTAATTGATAAATAAGCGTCTGTTTTTTTTAGTTTGTTTTATTTACTGTTTATATCATGCTTGATCAAACAATTTGTCATTTTATGGCAAATATAGCGTGTGAGTATGTGTGTGTGTGTGTGTAAGGTCTAAGACATTCAAGTTATCCAAAGAAATAAAATATAAAAATTGCAAATTAATAATTTCTCATATTTCTTTTGTTTTGGTGAGGCCATTAAAGGGTTAATTAATTTTTATTATCTAAGAAATGCTAACCAATAGAATCCCGGTGATACATTCCAAACTTTGATTTGTCGTCCTTTTCATTCAATACATCACACGTCCATGTTTGTTAGCAATGTTTTACTGACACACAGTACTAAATGAAGTTGAGGAGTGTGGACAGTTTGGATCTTTAGTGAAAAGCTATTTCCTGGAATAGAACAAGGCCTATGCTGTCAGGTTCAACAGCAAGGTTAAATCCCTGAAATTTGCCCATTCGCCTGCACTGCACAAGCAATCCCACTGATTGCACCCCTCACGTATGTACGCAATGTACGCACAAGATAGGTCTCCTTTACTCGTTTTACAGTATATCCACCAAATTTGGACTAACTCAGGCTGAGAGTAACAATGTTATTTTTGAAAAACAGTATTTTTTCGTAAAAAAGCTCCCCCTCATGAGTAAAAAGCACAAGCAAAAGCACAGGGTATAATAGATTGCTTTCCTCAAGTAAAATTACTTTGTTGCAAATTTGGAGTAAATCCAACCAACGATTGACAAATTATATGCTGTAGAGATATGCTGCAGCTCTGAAATTGTTTTTGAGTTGTTGTGTAAACAGAATATACAAGGATCTGCGGCTGCTATCACAATTCCCTAATATCCCAGACTTTTCAAGGATATAATTACCCCTTGGGCATCTATTTAAAATCCATGGGCAAACCAATGCCAGCATAAACCTTGTTTTATAGCAGTTGTTTCATAAAAATAAATAAATACCACAGACAGTTACAGATGGGAAATAAACATAATTTTGTATGTTGGAGCTACTTTTTATAATGATAGGAATAAAAAGCATGTGTTTGATAGCTGGGGGAGAATGAGGGAGTCATAGGTCTATTATGCAACAGGCGTAGATGTGTGCATGTATTGCCTCTGATATAAGGTTGTTTGACACTCACAACAGTTCACCAGGTTATATCACATTATTGTACCTTGCCTGACATCCTCGAAATCATTTTTCCAAAGCTGCAGAATTCTATGGTGAAAATGTTGGGTCCAAAATGCAACAATACATCTAAACTAACCTGAAATACACCTAAAATACGCCACTAACGATGTTCAACCACTATCTGCAAATGGATCAAGATCTGGATCCTAATCTAGATCTGGAGAACAACACTGGTGGAGAGTAATTGTAGCGGAGCTGTAACGCAGCTGTCTCACATGTTAACATTCAGACGTTCAAAGAGTCTGCAAACTCTGATGAATGGGTTAGAATTCGATTACAGTTTGTAGACCTTGACTTTTGTGTTCTGGTCGTTGTTTCTTTAATCTCTGTTTGTGTGCAGTCTGCTCGTTTTCTACACCCAGAGTAAAGAAAACGAGCCAATCAGTGTATGTTTTGTACACAATATATATATATATATATATATATATATATATATATACAAACAGTATATATCGTGTACATAACGTGTTCATATTTTGTTCATATTGTCATTACGCTGCAGCAGGAGTCCTATTTTGTTGTTCTTTAGACTATTTCATTAAGACTGAAACACTGGGTTACTCACCTGATACCCGCTAATTATCCTCAAGCACAATCCCTCATTCAGGCAGTTGATATTGAGCAGGCTGCAGTAGTCAATTATTTCTTCACAATTCTTCCCGGAAAACCCTCTCAGACATCTGTGAAGATGAGGTCAGTGTCATAGGAATCAATTCCCCCTCAGCCCTGTGCACTAACCAAACCAATGTGAAGCTTTTCTGATTTTTCATTTCCAATTTTACAAGTTACAGAGTGTAATCATTTTGTTTTCTACATAACATGGCTGTGATACAGACATGGGTTGGACCATGTGGGTAAATTATTGCTCCATTCTGTATGAACTGAACAGAGCGTAGTAACGCTAATAGGGGCAATTAAGATTGATAATGAATCACAGATGATATGTCATAAATGTGCAGAGAAAATCCCTCCTTCTTTCGCTGATCGTACAGTGTGATATAACAAATACAACCTGCCCACACAGTGTTATTACCTTCTCTTACATGTTTTTGATTTCATGTTGATGTCTTGAGTGTAAAAGAACTGTTGAAATGAGAACTATAAAGAAACTGAAGTCTTAGAGCTAAAATCGTATTGGACAGCTAGTCAGTACCAGTCAGCTGTCTGATACAGTGGTGCATATAACTGGTAGATCAGAAACCCCAATCCCATTAGTGAGCCACCAAACACTCATGGCACACATGTGTCTGTTACACAGGTGGGTGTTAGGTTAGAATATACAATCCAGCCTCTTTGCAAGGTGTTTCTTAGACTGTGTTGCTTCGGCTTAGACACAACCTTAGATTTGAACAGAAACAGTCATGGATAAAGCATGAATATTGTTCAGTAAAAATATTGTTACTGTTGAAGAAAATTATATTATCAGTAAAATTATTATTGTATCATGTATCAAAAGTACTCATTGTGCAGTAAAATGGTTCCTTTTAGAGTTTTAATATTTCATAGGATATATAATATTACTGCTGCATTAATGTGCAGACGGCCTTTGTTACATTTTACTGCTGTAGATGTTGGAGGTTGAAGTAATTTAACTACTTTGTATGCTGTTGAGTGCACGGTCCCCAACAACCTGGCTGTGGCCGTTAACGGGATATGATTCCGAAAAATAAAACAAAAAAACGACAACAATAATAAGACAACTGTGAATTCTGAACAGTTTTAGGCTAAATTACTATTGCAGTAATTAAACTGAACTTTTGGCTTCCCCAGCCATGTCCTGTCCACACAGACTCATGCAGGGACATGAACATGATATGAACTCAAGTCATCCCTTCAGGTGGACCAACTGTTGACAACTGCATCAAAGGCGACTGTCTTCAAGTTGATGGATAAAGTTTCTGCATTTGAAGCCAAACTGGAACCTTGGGGACACCTGACATTGCTGTCAACAGATTCTGCGCAGTACTTCCCAAACAGATGACACTGGAAAATCAACGTAGCGGATCAGTGAGCAATCTGTAAATGATCCATGTCCGTTCGGGGAGAAGGTCAACACATATGAAGAAACTGAACTAAATCATGGAAAAGACTGGGTTTATGGAACACACTAGACGGGTGATTCTATGTCATGCAAGGAAAATTAGAGCACCTTGTGTTTAATATTAGCCGAACGTTTTGACGACGTGTGTGAGTACCATCATTGAAAGGTTTAGTCGGAATACCACTGATTATGTCATTTCTAGAGCGCCTGTCAGTGGACCCAAACAGCAATGGATTTCCAAGCTGTTTGGGTACCCAAAACTTAACATTCCAAAATCCAGTGTAACACCGTGGCCCCTGGTGTGTTTTTGTGTTTTCCTATATCGATTTGGGTACTTTTGGACAGTAACATAGATCCTTAAATCAATTAATTTTTGTTAGCTTTTCAGGGCATGTGTTGATAATTAGAAAAAGAGTATTTGATTTCTTCTAGGCGGGTCTCTCTCAGTCCTACAGCTATAAGTCAAATGTAATCACTTTACAAAGTGAGAAAAAAAAGCATTTTACTCTCACTCAGTGTGAGAGACAATTCAATCATGCAGAAAGCGGACAGCGGGAGTGCCCTCTATTAGAACCTGTGTGTCTTTCACCTGCAGACATAATCGTTTCCCCTGGACACACAGGTGGCATCGTTGAGACACGGCGATGGGCTGCACGGGTTCTGCTGGCTCCTGCATGCCGGGACCAAACTACCATCTGTACAGACACATTCTGAGGCCTGTTTAGAGAAGCAAAACAAACCAGGTCATCCGTCAGCCAGGGAAAACAGTATTAGCTTACATAAGGGAACATCAGATCACCAACTGCCAGAACATTTTCACTGGAAGAAAGACCCACTGAAGGGGTAAACTAGTGCCTTGCCTGACTCTACAATTGATCTCTAGAGTTGTAAATAATATGTAGAAGGGAAATTAAAATGTATTTCACATATGATCTAATTGAGCCTGCAACATCATATTAAGCTTATAATTCATAATGGTAACGCAATTACACAGGCTCTAATCATTATAGACCCAATAATAATTAAAGAGATTTGACATTTGGATTAGTTTCTGCAGTAGGATCAGCATTATTTCAATAAATGTTCTTTTAGTAAACGCTAATATGAGATTCTTAGGTGGGTTGTGAACATGTTTACTAAGCATAATCTATTAAACAAAACAAAGGTCAGAGGAAATCAATTATACCAAATATACTGCATTTTCCCAGGTTCTTTTACAGACTTTATGACCAGAGCAGCATTTGCAATGAAAAGGTGAGAAACGAATTGCGGCAGGCATCCAACTACAAAAGGTTTTCATCAGAAGCCTGGAGTACCAGTTTCAAACGGGTACTCTAGTATGTACCAGACCATTCAATCAAAATGCAAGAATAAACAGCACATATTCCCGGGAAATATTAATTGATGTTGCATCCCTCAGAATGAAAGCATTTGCTCTTGTTTCATGAAACTATATTCATTTCCATTTGTCATCTCTTGTTTAAGTCCCCCTGAGATAAAACAAAAAGGCCAAGTGAAGTCTTCACACACACCCCTGCTGTGCAAATTTGTTGCTCCTGGCACATGTGTGACACGCAATCGTTTTCAATTCGTGAGTCGCAATAAAGACCAGCAAATTCTGCCGGGCAAAGGCAGACAAATCCTTGGGCGCTCTCGTCACATACGCCGCCATTCCTGCATGGATTTGGATCACATGGGGCTTTCCTCTTCTCGCAAGGTGGTTCTGCAAAATAACAACAGATTTTTTATTCAAAATTGTTGCCTGCTCTTTTACTCGAGTGTGTGAATACTATTCATACCTACAATCCATAACATCTAACAGTCCTTTAAGTTTATTCTTCGCCAAGCAGATATTTCCACATTCTACTGGATACTATTAAAATGGTGAATGACATGGGACATGTATAATATTTACTTCAGAGCTATATTTTATACACGGAATTTGACTTATTCTCCATAAATGAAGGAGCAATTACATGTTTTTGCAATATTTACACGGTGTGGACACTTCTTCTTGTCACTGTCCATGTTTAAGAAAAAAAGTAGTTTGGTCCTGACAAACTCGATTTCTACTCTTCATCTGCATGTTCACACTTTTATACAACAACTATAGCCAGGCTGTTGTTTCACTTTTTATTAATCTCGTTTGACGTAAAAAAAACAAAAACGTATTATTACAAAAAGTTTAAAAATTTTAAATGACATTACAGTTAAATTTAAAATTTAACACTAAAACTCCAGAAAATATATCTGTGGTTTTCAACAATTACAGCTTCATTATGTCTGAATATGTTTAACATAGATAGCTGAGGGATGATCTTTTTATTTACTGAAAAGATGTAGGCTGAAGCTTTGGCTTTTATGCCAACCCTATTTCACCAGCTAACGCTTAAAACACAAAAGAAACATGAAAACATACAAACAAAACAAGTTTGCATTTCTTACTCTATGCCACTGCTATTTAAACTGTCTTATTTTAAACCTTTGTTGTGTTGAAATACTAAAGACAGTTCTTGATACTTCATTAAACACAATGTTATACCTCAGTTCTTATTTTTTAACTTTCATTAAAAATGTACATCGTAAACTACAAATTTGTTCCAGACATTTAACCCATAAGCTGATCTACATCTATATACATGTCATGTGACCTTACAGTCACTATTGACTCCTTTTCTATTTTTTTTGTGCTTTCAGCAACAAACACAAAACATGTATTTATTCAAACGACAAATCATTAATGACAGATTAATACTTTTTATATCTTTAATCACTTATGCTTTGCAATTTTTTTTTTTTACATTCTATACTGAAATGCAGCAATTTAATATCAATTTGTTCAAAATTACGGTTAAAATAAATTAATTCATAACTATTTGAAAAATAGGTAGAGTTCCAAACATAGAGGATGTACACACTGAATAAAAAAGAATGAAACAACTGTAGGAGATATAAACGGAGGAGTTTCCAAGAAGTCTTAACTAAGTGTTGTGTGCTGCAGGCCTGTTTTATAAAAAAAGTTCCCAGATGAAGTTACTCTGAGCTGAGCTGTAGCCATCAGTTTTCTCCATATCGCCGAACCACAACAGGAAAGTGCAGTGCTGAAGTGACATTGTATGCAAAGGATAAAATTAGACTGAATTCACTAGAGGTTCAAGGTGAAAAAAAAAGGTTATTCCCAAGGGAGGGTTTTCATTTTTGTGTTCCTCACAAGATGCCTACACATTTATCTTTCCAGTGACTCTTTCTTTGCATATTTTCTTTAATCCCCCTGCTGATACAAGTGCTCATGTCCCAGAGGCTCCTCACAGCCTCTTCTCTGGGCATCAATCTTACTGTGTAAAACTTCAGGGCTGGCTTTTTACGAACTCATTTTCTAGCAGAAATCGAGTTTCCATTACAGGTCAACTAAAAGTGGCAATCATCATATCATGATCATATGTATTTGTGCTGGTATATATGTTGAATGTTAGAATGTTAAACCAACTTATATCTGCAGTGATTATGAACCATTGCAATACATGAAGAAAAACTCAGTGTCAGTATTCAATTAGAAAGTTTAAGGAGAGGGTGATGACTGTGTATAAAATATAAATTCTACTCGAAAAAAAATGTATATTCTCACCAACAAGATTGAAAAAACTATTAACACCTTGTATCAAATGGAAATGACCCCAGAAAAATGATAATATCTTGCAACAAATACCCTAGAGTAAGGACAGAGGAGAGCCAAATCAAAAGAAAATCTCATTTGAAACATCCCTTGAGTTTGGCTCATTATTCTGGTCGCATAGACTTTGGCCTATGAGGGCAGACAGAGCTGGAGCAGCCACTAACTTCCAGTTGATTAATGAGGCAACTGCAGCAGGGAGGTAGAGGAGGCAAAAGCTCCACAGAACTCCCAAGAAGATGATGCGACAGCAGGACGCCATGACTGTGCGAAACCACCCAGTGGAGCCTGCTTACTTTAGCGACCGGCAGCAATTACAGCAAATTAGACACTGAAAAGCCAGAGGGTGTGTGTAACTCAACAATTTGTTTCGGATTTGAATTGTGTGAATTGTCAATTCAAAAAGAGACAAGGAAAACAGGTGGCATATAATACTACCTGCACACTTTCAACAATTGCTTTGTAGTATTAGTTATCTAGAATATAGTAGTTTATCAGCCGAATGAGAGGTTATTGCTGACAGCTTATACTCAAAGGTCCATTAATTCCATCAATAAATGTACATTTTTTATTGTGCTTAAGCAAATACACATTTCAGTAGATGTTTAAAGGGGATAGGAGAAGAAATACATAGGAATGGAAGGGTAAATATCTCATAGATAGACTTCAGAGAATCATCTCAGAAAAAAACAAGACAATAATTCTAAAATTTTTAGATTAATAAATCTTCTTCCAATCTAGTAACTGTTTAATAGAATACACATGCTTTGAATGGAGCCTGTCAACTGAGACTGGTGAGGGGCAGGGTACGGCCTTGAGGGTTGGCATTGTATATTATTTATGAACATATATGGATAGATGTATACTCTTGTAAGTATCTGAAGAGTGGGAGATTATCCAAAACTGGGCTGGCGGTTGGGTCGCAAGTCATCATCTAAGGGGGCCCTACGCCACCTTGCTAGATCTGACCCTGCTGGGCCAACACAAAAAGACCGTCACATTCCCACCTAGGGGCATTTTGGAGTCGTTTATTCACCTACGCAACATGTTATTTTAACTGAGGGAGGAAGCTGGAGTTCCCGCTAAGAGCCTTAAATAACACACAGAAAGGCCCCAATTTCAGACCGGCATTCATTCCAGACTATATCTGGCTTTCAATATATACTAAAAGATGAAAGCAAAGAGGCATTGCTCATATCTTGACGTCTTCTGTTTTAATTATTATTAAAAAAAAGAGATTATTGCCGTGCTCTAATACATCTCATCCTACCTTTCACCCCTGCACCACTGTTCATCTCCTCTTACAATTCTGGATGCGAGACCGCCCGTGAGTAACCTTGAAACCACTTCTCCAAAACAATAAGCTGAAAGCATGGGCTGGACTCAAAAGGCAAAGCTATGGCACTTCAAGAATGCTGCCAGGACAAATTGTGCTCTAAAAAAACAATGAATCAATGTAGGGAGCCACCTGGACTTTCTTCTCCAGAAAGTTGACTGCAGGCTTTGTTTTACAGTAGACAATGATATCCAGGGCAACCAGGGAACTATGTGGGTCCTGTAACCCATTTCTCTGTGACACTCTTCAGCCTATTTGTATATATGTATATGTTTATATGTATATCTGTATACGTACAAATATATGTATATACACATATATACATATAAACATATATATATATATCCATATATATATATCCATATATATATATATATATATCCATATATACATATATATATATATATATATACATATATATATATATATATCCATATATATATATATATATATATATATCCATATATATATATATATCCATATATATA
>VRLP01010136.1:2500-10537 GCA_009660295.1 Lophius piscatorius
CAAACAACATCCAGAGAAGCCTCCCTCTGCTCCTCCCTCCTTGAACCGATCCTCTGGTCTCCTCAGAGTCTCCTTATTGAATGAGGAGAAAGAGAAGTGAAATCCCACCAGCTGTGTTAAATGTTTGAGCTTCACACCGTTTACACCTTCGTCTTCGTCTTCCAGGAACATATATAATCTATAACACATATTGATACAACATTTCAGTGAATAAATGCATAAAATATGATGTGGTATAATTTAATACGTTATAATATAATATAATATAATAAATAAGATATAACATCATATAAAATGATATAATAATAATAATATATATTGAATTCAGTCTGGAGTGTTTTCTGCAGTTATCTCATGTAAACATGACACTCCTCTGCTGCTGGTTCCTCTCCTCCTCTTCATCCTCACACTCCAGCTCCGTCACACACACCATCGATGCCTCCTGCTGTCATTACCTTAAAGGAGCAGTGCCTAATTTTCAATGGCACCTCGCAGATATCAACTTATTTCATCCACCAGTTCTCCCGTGTTCATCCAAGAATCTACGGCGGCCTTCAAGGGTCAAACCACGTAATAAGTAGCCTTTCAAGTGATGGACTCAATGGCCGTTGAACCTTTACGTTAACCTTTACGTTTGAGGAAGAACTGGATTGACTTTGGTAAAGGTCGGTCGATATCTCTGCCACTAAGGGGAGCTTTAAATCCATAAGTTTTTGAGCTCTTCTCTCTCAGCCATTGGTCCGATTAAGTCCAAATATGCTGCAGATGATTGGACTGGATTACATCTATCATGTATATTCTATATTTCCCTCCCTAGTGGGACATTTCAAGTCTAGAAAACAGGTTCTGGCCCGTAACTTCCCGACCATCAGTCCAGTTGTGTCTGAATTTATCTCCTATGAATCGACTCCAGGAAATCTGTCTTTATTCCTGAACTCAGAGAAACTAGTTAACTGTATTTATCTTCATCATTGAGTCACTATGGGATCTGATCCTAGAACAGACTGATGACATCATAGAAACAGTTAGGTTGAGTCACTATGGGATCTGATCCTAGAACAGACTGATGACATCATAGAAATACATCTGTTGAGTCACTATGGGGTCTATGAGTTGAGAGTCCAGTCCAGATTGTTGTTCAGGTGAACACACAGGTACTTGTAAGATGTGACCATCTCAATATCCAGAACCTTCTACACCACAAGTCTAGTTGAAATGTTTGCATTGAGATGGACTTTTATTACAGTTCATACTTCAGCCCTAATATTTTTATCCTATAACGTTTTCATATCTTAATAAAAACAAACACTTTGACTGTCGATAAAACATCTTAAAGTTAAGCTGTGAAAAGATCTTCGTCCTCTTCAGCGACACATTCCTGCTCCGCAGAACAAAGAGCTTCAGATCAGCGTCGCGTCTCGACCGCCGGTCCGTTCGGACGCCGGTCTGTGTCGACCCTTTCTAACCATTTGATAGCTGGTGTTTAATAGCTGGTGTTTAATAGCTGGTGTTTGATAGCTGGTGTTTGATAGCAAGTGTTTGATAGCAAGTGTTTGATAGCAAGTGTTTGATAGCGAATGTTTGATAGCAGGTGATTGATAGCAGTTGATTGATAGCAGGTGTTTTCTAGAGCTTGTGTTTGATAGCTGGTCTTTGATAGCATTGTTTGATAGCCTGGTGTTTGATAGCGGGTGTTTGAAAGCTGTTTTTTGATAGTGGGTTTTTGATAGCTGTTTTTGATAGTGGTGTTTGATAACTGGTGTTTGTTTGATAATTGGTTTTTGATAACTCGTGTTTGATAGCGGGTATTTGATTTTTTTTTGATAGCAGTGTTAATCGCGGGTGTTTGATAGCAGTTGTTTGATAGCGAAAGTTTGATAGCTGGTGTTTGATTGCTGGTGCTTGATAGCGAATGTTTGACAGCAGGTGTTTGATTGCTGGTGCTTGATAGCTGGTGTTTGACACATGTTGTTTGATGGCTGGGTTTTGATATCAGTATTTGACAGCTGGTGTTTGATGGCTGAGGATTGATAGCCGGTGTTTGATAGCAACTCTCCACATTGAATTAGTAAATCAATAAAAACCATGATGTACATCTGTGTCTTCATACTCCAGTTTAAAAACAAACATTTGACTCTTTTGAAATGTACTAGTTTTCATTATTTTCCCTGTAAAGGTTTAAATGTCTTTTTCCACCCACATAAGTACAAATATTTGTAAAAATGCTATCCATCTCTGTGGGGAGCTACGGCTCACAGACACCAGAGTCCATCTTCTCTAAATGAACCATAGCAAACCGCCAATTTTATCACCTTCAGCTAAAAGAATCACGTTTCCCACAATCCTCTCTGCTTGTCCATTTTATCCTCGTCTGATTCCTGAGATTTCCTCCCGTCCTGAGGTCTCACTCCGATTCTGTGTTTGAGGTTCTTTCTCACGCTCAGTCTGCTTTATGTATTCATCTGCAGATATAAACACACCCTTCAGAGCAAAGACTCCTCATCATCTTGCCCTTCATCTCTGGCTGTTTCATCATCCTCTTATCTGGTCTTCGTTAGACTTCCTCACCGTCACACACAGCGCAGTCAAGAAGGTAGAGGAAGTTTAGTGTAGTTAACATGGAACTGCCATCTCTGATGTTACCAGAGGGTCTACAGCAGAGTCCTGCACACGCCGAAGGACCTGTGCCTCCTCAGCATGTGGAGACGACCTTTGACCTTCTTGTTCAGGACATCTGTGTGGTCCGTCCAGTCCAGTTTATTGTTGCGTTGAACACCCAGGTGGGTTCTGGGAGGACAATCACCAGCTCCTTCGTTCTGGTGGCGTTAATCTGAAGGTGGTTGATTCCACCTTTCCATAAAGTCCTTGACGGGGTTCCTGCTCCAGATCGTCCCCCTCTGATGTGTAACCGACGATGGCCGGGTCATCAGAGAAGTTCTGGAGTTGGCAGTGAGCTCTGTATAGTGAAATGATGATGAGGAAGATGATGTTGATGAAGGTGTGTCACCTTGGACGGATGTGGCTACCTGACTGAGCTCAGCTGATATCAGTGACCATGAATCAGCAGCTGGTGAAGGTGAAGATGATAAACGGTAACTTCTGGTAGATTCTATTTGGCTCAGTTGTAGAGAGATATTCAGATTTTGGTGGCCGTTAAACAATAATGACGAGTCATCATTCTCGGCTACGTCATTAACTTTGACGTTTGTTGTTTTGATTGACGGACCGGCGGCAGACATGACAGCACGTGCGTGTAATTCCTCTTTGATGCTCAACACAGGAAGATGATGAGACATCGTGTGTGTTTGATCTGATGACCTCCGAGAGTGTCACGTAAAACGGCGGCGTGGACAGACTGATGGCCTGCAGCCCGCCGGGAACCCAGGAGCCGCAGCCGTATTCACATTATTTCCTGTTCACGTGGAATCTTATGAGTGGAAGGAAAACGACGTGGGTTTGATATCCGATCATAAACATTCACAAACTCACTCTCACACTCTTTAGGAACTCACTCTCATGATTAATTCATGAGAGTGAGTTCATAAATAACCTTCAACCTTTGGCACTGACAGAGATAAGTAGAAAGATGTTGTTATTTGTTATTATTATTATTATTATTATTATCATTATTATTATTGTTATTGTTATTATTATTAATAATAATAATAATACATTAATCTTATCATTAATCTTATTGTTATTTTTATTATTGGTACTATTATTATTATCATTAATCTAATCATTAATGCTATTGTTATTATTATTGTTATTATGATCATTAATCTTATCATTAATCTTATCATTATTATTATTATTGTTATTACTGTTATTATTATTATCATTAATCTTATTATTATTATTCTCATTATTATTATCATTAATCTTATCAATAATGTTATTATTATTATTGTTATTATTACTATTATTGTTATCATTAATCTTATCATTAATGTTATTGTTATTATTATTGTTGTTATTACTATTATTATAATTTATATTATATTTATATTATATATAATAATTTATATTATATTTATATTATTTTTAAATATTATCCTTATTATTATTATTATTGTTATTTTATTATTGTTGTTAAAATTATTGTTGTTATTATTGTTATAGTTGTTGTTATTATTATAATTATTGTTGTTTTTGTTGTTATTATTGTTGTTATCGTTAATGTTGTTATTATTAATATTATTTTTTAATATTATCCTTATTATTATTGTTGTTGTTATTATTGTTAATGTTGTGATTATTAATAGTATTCATAATACTATTATCATTATTATTGTTGTTGTTGTTATTATTGTTATCGTTAATGTTGTTATTATTAATATTATTTATAATATTATCCTCATTATTATTATTGTTATTATTGTTAATGTTGTGATTATTAATATTATTTATAGTGCTATAATCATTATTATTATTGTTATTATTGTTAATGTTTTTGATAATCATTTTAAGATGCAGCATTATAAAATGTGAGGGGTTTGAGTGTTTTCTGAATGCGCTGTATGAAAGCATGTGCGTGGGTGGAGGCTGGGTGGAGGCTGCATGGGTGGATGTATGTGCCTTACTTCAAATTATGATTGTTGAACTGGCAAACAAATAAATAAATTTAAAAAAAAAAAAACAGGAGCCAGAGGCGAAGGTGGATCAGGCTCGTACGGCGTGATGAGGTAGAGCGGGTTTGGGCTGGTTCTGTTCTTGGAGGAGGCGGGCAGGTCTCCATAGAGATGGAATCATTAGTAGCTTTGTCCAGTGGGTGGTGCTTCTTCCGGACCGTGAGGATAGTTTTCCTGCGGGTGGTTCTGGCTCTGTGGAGGAACCTGCTGCTGTGGACGATCCTCGATGGACCTCCTAGGAAAGATGATGTTTCTGTCTTTGCTGGGTCCAAATCCATTCATGTCCAGATGTTAACTCTTAAACGCTCTTTGTCTTTGTACCGTTCACCAACACCTACAACGCAGAACCTTCTCTCAGCTGTCATGTGCTGATCCGAAGGAGAGAGTTTCTGTTCTGTTTTATTAAACCCCCAGTCAAACATCGGCTTCCTGAAATAAACAGGCTACTGGTTGGTGGGTCAGAACATTGTGGTCCATAAGACGTCCTTTCTCTGCTTCTCGAGGTGAATCAAGCGTGACGTCACACCTTCGTCCTTTGGAACCCTGCGATGGAGAAGACGTCAAAAGTACTGCTTGAACGTGTTTTTGTTACACTGATTGAGTCCAATGTTGAGAACCGGTACCGGACGACCAGCAGGCGTTTCTTTCTTTGAAACCAGGTCCGACCCCGGCTTAACTGAACTTATTTGGGTCGTGGAGCTCTTAGCTTTTTCAGCCTCTCAACCCCCCAAAAACCCAGCAGAGTTCTGGAGCTCTGGCTTTGATCCGGTTGCGGTTTTGGTGGCTCGGATCAAACCCAGCTGTTGCCTCAGTGAACGTGGACATAAATGTTCCTGAGTCCAAAATCCCTCCGGGCTCAAACTCCTTTACTGGATCTCGATCTAGACAGGCAGAAAAACATGTGCAGCGGGCGGGGCTTTAGTGGGACCATCAGAAATGGTGGTGCTGCCCGCCATACTGCTCTTCCTGGGTCTTCTCCTCTAATGAGGATGAAAAATGAGACTGGAGCAGAACACAAAGACGGCATCAGAACCTCCTTAACCACAAAAGAGTAAATATACGAGCTCCGCTGGGGGAGACGCCACTCACATGTTTGAGAAATAAAGGAGGGAGGGCAGTTCCGATGCTCCCATGGTGCATTGCAGCTTTTTTTGGTGTGTTAAATCCAGAATATGGATCTGCATCAGTCAAACGTGGCGAGTACTGCCGGGCTCGCGGACACCTCCTGGTTTGTTATGTTGGACTTGTTACCGCAGACTCTGAGATCCATTCCTGTTAAATATAACAATACGGCTGAGTTCAGAACCGCTCATAACTCACTGACCAGCCCGCCCTTAAATTACTGACAGCTAAAGTAACTGACAAATTCAGTGGGCCGTAATCGGCCCAGAACTTTCACATGATCCAATCAGTATACATGTGAGAAAATGTGGTATTACTATTCTAGAAATGTGTGACTTTGATGAAGAGATGACTTTATTTGAGTAAACGTGTTTAAACCAACATCGGTCCCTGAGGTTCTCATCAGGTCCGATCCTAGAGATCATGAAGAGCTTCTCGACTCTCAGATTATTCCTCGTTCCTCTTCCAATAAATGATGTCAGACAAAATCTGGGTCTGGAATGATAGATACTGTCAAAAGTTGGCCCCCTATTGTGTGTGTGTGTGTGTGTGTGTGTGTGTCTCTGTGTGTGTGAGCGTATGATTGTAAGCGTGTGTGTATTTGTTTGTGTTTATGTGTGTGTGTGTGTGTTTGTGTGTGTGTATGTGAGCGTATGAAAGTGTAGTGTGTGTTTTTGTGAATGTATTCAGTTAATGTGTGTTTTTTATTTTTGTGCATTTGTATTTGTGTCTGTTTGTGTGTGTGGGTATGAGTGTGAGGGTGTGTGTTTGTGAATGGGTGTGTGTGTTTGTATTTGTGTGTGTCTGTATCTATAATGGTAATGGCCTGTACTTATATTATATAACGCTTTCCTAGTCTGCGCGACCACTCAAAGCTCTTTTTACAACACGAGTCCGCATTCACACAAGCATTCACACAAACATTCACACAAACATTCACACAAACATTCATACATTCACACAAGCATTCACACAAACATTCACACAAACATTCACACAAGCATTCACACAAACATTCACACAAACATTCATACAAACATTCACACAAACATTCATTCACACATTCATACAAACATTCATTCACACATTCATACAAACATTCACTCAAACATTCATACAAACATTCATTCACACATTCATACAAACATTCACACAAACATTCATACAAACATTCACACAAACATTCATACAAACATTCATACAAACATTCATTCACACAGTCATACAAACATTCATACAAACATTCATACAAACATTCAACTGTTCACACAAACATTCACACAAACATTCACACAAACATTCACACAAACATTCATACTGGTATGTAGAGTGAATACTCTTATTTGGACTGTAGGTGTACCTGGTTCTGACTGATAGTTGATGCTTGTTTATGTATTTTTCTCTTCTTTGTTGTGTTCATTGTGTTTGCTGTGTTGGTTGTTTTTGTTGTGTTGGTTGTGTTTGTTGTGTTTGTTGTGTTTTTTGTGTTGGTTGTGTTAGTTGTGTTTGTTGTGTTAGTTGTGTTGGTTGTTTTTGTTGTGTTTGTTTTGTTAGTTGTGTTTGTTTTGTTAGTTGTGTTGGTTGTGTTTGTTGTGTTTGTTGTGTTAGTTGTGTTGGCTGTTCTTGTTGTGTTGGTTGTTTTTGTTGTGTTTGTTGTTTTTGTTGTGTTTGTTGTGTTGGTTGTGTTTGTTGTGTTAGTTGTGTTTGTTGTGTTAGTTGTGTTAGTTTTTTTGTGTTGTGTTGGTTGTGTTTGTTGTGTTAGTTGTGTTTGTTGTGTTGGTTGTTCTTGTTGTGTTGGTTGTGTTTGTTGTGTTGGTTGTGTTAGTTGTGTTGGTTGTTTTTGTTGTGTTTGTTGTGTTTGTTGTGTTGGTTGTGTTGGTTGTTCTTGTTGTGTTGGTTGTTTTTGTTGTGTTGTTTGTGTTTGTTGTGTTAGTTGTGTTGGTTGTTTTTGTTGTGTTTGTTGTGTTGGTTGTTCTTGTTGTGTTGGTTGTGTTGGTTGTTTTTGTTCTGTTTGTTGTGTTGGTTGTTCTTGTTGTGTTGGTTGTGTTTGTTGTGTTGGTTCTGTTAGTTGTGTTAGTTGTGTTTGTTGTGTTGGTTGTTGTTGTGTTGGTTGTTCTTGTTGTGTTGGTTGTGTTGGTTGTGTTGGTTGTGTTTGTTGTGTTAGTTGTGTTGGTTGTTTTTGTTGTGTTTGTTGTGTTGGTTGTTTTTGTTGTGTTAGTTGTGTTGGTTGTGTTGGTTGTTTTTGTTGTGTTTGTTGTGTTGGTTGTTCTTGTTGTGTTGGTTG
>VRLP01010137.1:0-10531 GCA_009660295.1 Lophius piscatorius
AATAAAGAGTAAATGTTAAAGGTAATAAAGCATAAAAGTTAAAAGTATGAATGTAATAAAGGATCAAGTAATAAAGAATAAAAGTGAAAAGTTTGAAAGTAAATTCTAACATTAAAAAGTATGAAAGTAAAAAAGAAATAAGGCATACATTTTAAAGGTAATAAATCAATTAATTAAAAAAGTATGAATGTAATAAAGTATAAGTATAAAGTAAAAAGTTATAAAGTATAAAAGTGAAAAGTTTGAATGTAAAAAGTAATAAAGCATAAAAGTAAAAAGTATGAATGTAATAAAGTATAAAAGTGAAAAGTTTGAAAGTAAAGTATAACATTAAAAAGTATGAAAGTAAAAAAGAAATAAAGCATAAATGTTAAAGGTAATAAAGCATAAAGGTTAAAAGTAATAAAGCAATTAAGTAAAAAGTATGAATGTAATAAAGTATAAAATAAAAAGTTATAAAGTATAAAAGTAATAAAGTATAAAAGTGAAAAGTTTGAAAGTAAATTATAACAATAAAAAGTATGAAAGTAAAAAGAAATAAAGCATAAATGTTAAGCGTTATAAGGCATACATTTTAAAGGTAATAAAGCATAAAAGTTAAAAGTAATAAAGCAATTAAGTAATATATATAATATTATATATAATTATAGGTAATTATATTATCTATAATTATAAATTATTATTGTATACAATTACTAATTTTCGTTTATAATTGAAAATATTTGTAAAATATAGGAAGAGTAACGATAAACTTTATTTATAAGTGAAAATACCACCTTTCATTTTATTTGTTCTACTTTCTAGATTTGTCTTTGTTGTTTTTTCTTTGTTTTAATAAAAGGTGCTGAACCTTTGATTTTGTCTTTGTATGAACAAATGTAACGTTCCTATGGGCCCGACATGGACCTCACCTGTGTGTGGAGAGTTCTGGTATGAGACTGGAACAGAACCAGTCGTCAGCCGAAGTTCATATATTTGTAAATCTGACTCTGAACGGGTCAGAGAAGAAGAAGAAGAAGAAGAAGAAGAAGAAGAAGAAGTTTAGTTGACAGTTTTAAACGCACACAACAAATCAAAGTTGTCTTCTTTCATGGATGGACATATTTAATGTTTAAAGATGATGGTTTGAACCCCTGTAAAACTCTGTCCACTGTAAAATACTGTAGTCTTAATGAAATGGTTACTTCAGGGACTGCAGGATATTCTAATGGTTAGGAAATGAAAACCCCTACAACATACTGTTTTTATTTTATTCTCAGCTATACTGACGCTGGTCACTAGAGGGCGCACAGTGACAGGTGTCTGTTATACATGAACATTTATTATGAATTTTATCTTATAATTACTTTTTTTTTGACGCTTTCTTTAATTATTTAATACTTAAGCTCCAATTTTTTCTTTGGGTTGTAGTTTTGGAGTGTAAATTTGTTGCATAAGTCATTTTATTGTCCATAATCAAGCGTGGACACAGAATTCTGAAGGACTTCTAAATAAGTTTATCACTAAATGACAAAACAACATTTTTAGTTAATTTATTAAAAATTATGAATTTCAATGAAAAGTTCAACAATTCTAATAATATCCCATTAAATCACAGAATAATTCAACTGTAGTCCATCATCATCATCATCATCATGTCGTTCAAGTGCTTAAACCTCCTCAGATAATGCTGCATTCAGGGACCATCGGAAATTAGACCACTTCCAACTCTGACTCAGAAAAACGGTAACACTACTTACTTTATTTTTTAAGTATTAAAAAGAATATATATATGTATAACTAATATTTTTTGATAATGATATAACCAATTTCTATCATCATCAAATTGATCATATGTTCATTCATATATTTATGTATTATATTATTATATTAATAATAAATATATATTTTATTTATTCTTATTATTTATAATACATTTAAGTATAATGGGTTTGTTGGTTTATGGAATTGTTTCTCATCTATTTCCATTTCAAACCTTTTTTCGTGAATAAAATAAGATTTTACTTATATATATATTTTTTTTCTTCTTATATATATATATATATATATATATATATATAATAAGTATATATATATTTTTCTTATATATATATATAAATAAAATAAAAAAATAGATATATAGATATAAAATATATATATGTTAAAAAATGTTATATATATAAAATATGTATATATATATATATAATAAGTATATATATTTTTTCTTATATATATATTTAAAAAAATAAATAGATATATATATAAAAAATATATATAAAATAGATATATAGATATAAAATATATATATGTTAAAAAATGTTAAATATATAAAATATGTATATATATATAATAAGTATATATATATTTTTTTTATATATATATATAAATTAAAAAATATATATATATAAAGAAAATATATAAAATAGATATATAGATATAAAATATATATATGTTAAAAAATGTTATATATATAAAATATGTATATATATAACATATATATAAATAATAAAAAAATCTATATCAATAAAATATATGTATATATAAAAAGATATATATATAAAAAGATATATATATAAAAAAATATAAAAAAAACCCAGAAACTTTACATTATATATATATATACACATAAAACTTAATACTTTATACTTAGATAAAAAATTTTGTTTGGTCCACATTTAAATTTGAATGATATCTTGATTAAATACGGTAAACATTATACGTAAATTAACTATAAAGAAAACAACGATGTTCCCAAACTTCTTACAAATACTGTCTTTACTTTCTAGAAATAAAATGAGGCCAAAGTCTTTTTCAGATTATATAAATATTTATTTGAGCTGTGGTGGGTCCACATGCATGCTAAACATGGCGGTAAAGAAGTTTCTCTTTATAGAATTAATTAGGCGTAATCTGAAAACAGTCTGTATCAAAGACAGCGAGCCTCCGTGGTTCCTCAGCGGTTCCTCCGTGGTTCCTCCGTGGTTCCTCAGCGGTTCCTCAGCGGTTCCTCGGCGGCTCCTCGGTGGTTCCTCAGCGGTTCTTTGGCGATTCCTTAGCGGTTCCTCTGTGGTTCCTCGGCGGTTCCTAAGTGGTTCCTAAGCGGTTCCTTCATGACACCATCCACCGTCAGAACGTTTTAACAATCGATACGTTTCCTAGGAATCCCCCCTCCTTCACTTTGATCCACCAGCTCACATGAAACAGTCGTTCCGACACGGGGAGAAGATCTCCAGCATCAAACCCCCCTGAAGTCTCCAAAGGGTTCCTGCAACGGCCCCCCCCTCCCCAAAATATCACTCCGACCCAACATCATACACTGACCAGCCATAACATTATAACCACCGGCCTAATATTGTTTAGGTTTCAAATAAGCTCTGACCCATGGAGGTTTGGATTCCACCAGACCTCTGAAGGTTCTGCTGAAGGTCCTTTAAGTCCTGGAAGTTATGAGGTGGAGCCTCAATGGATCAGATTTGTTGGTCCAGAACATCACAGATGCTGGATTGGACTCAAGTCATCAAACATTCCTGCAGTGAGTTTCCCACCCTCTGACAGGTTTCCATGGTTACCAGGTAATATATCCCACCTACTGATGAGTAACCATGGTAACCAGGTATTATATCCCACCCACCAGCTGATGGGTAACCATGGTAACCAGGTAATATATACCACCTGCTGACAGCTAACCAGGTAATATATCCCACCTGCTGACGGGTAACCATGGTAACGAGGTAATATATCCCACCCAGACAGGTAACCATGATAACCAGGTAATATATCCCACCCACTGACTGGTAACCATGGTAACCAGGTAAACAGCGGTATTCTGACTTTCTCTGACGGTGGTT
Source organism: Lophius piscatorius (assembly GCA_009660295.1). NCBI lineage: Eukaryota > Metazoa > Chordata > Actinopteri > Lophiiformes > Lophiidae > Lophius > Lophius piscatorius. The sequence goes on from VRLP01010137.1 coordinate 3,828, forward strand.
ATAATGTTATGGCTGATTTCTGTGTACTTCTGCGAATAAAATCAGTTTTTGTTTTAATCTAATCAATTAAAATCCATTAAACCGAATCACGTCGTCTGTTATGGTTCAAGTCTGTTTCCTGGCACGTAGGAACCCTGAAAATACTGCCGAGTCAGCGTCGGGGAATCAAAGAGGAGGTCGTCGGGTCACAGCACTCAGGAGGAGAACATGTTTACACACACATGGAGAGAGAGGTCAAATCCGTCCTGTACAGGTTAGCAGCTATTTACAGATCAGGCAGCGAATGAACAGCGAGCACCGGCCCGTCTCAGAGGTCCGCGTCAACAAATCATCACACAGGGTTGGGCTTTTTTATCCGTAAGAACTTTAGATGCATATCGACTCTTTAAGGTTTCAAAACACGGCATCATCATCATCATCAACTCATGCATAGACTGAGAAACACCATGGCTACATAACAGACTCACAGATCGCGCCGCTGCATGGAGGCCTGCTCAGCAAACATTAAAATCATTCCTCTCTTTTTAAAAAAAAACCCAAAACATACTTAAATAAAACCAAAGCCCCAATGCATTATGGGGTTTTAACTAACGCATGAATAATAAGGAACTAAGAGTGAGACGTCGCACGTCTGCTACCTGACAGGAGTCGAGTTCTTGAAACTCAAAGGAAGGAAAAGAGTCAAATAATAAAGGTGCTAAGTTCTGAAGAAGAGCAGATGAAGACGAAGATGAAGAAGAGGAGAGCGGCGGCAGGATGGGAGACATTGGTCCCAGATTCAGTTTCAGCTTCTGTGACGCCCTTGAAATGTCCATGGAGGCCTGACTCCTCCTCCTCCTCCTCCTCCTCCTCCTCCTCCAGCCGTCGTCCTTTCCGTTAAAAGAGGCGGGACTAATCTCAGAGGACAGGTTTACTTGTGGAGCCTCTGGAAGTAGAGGGTGGAGTCGTCAAACAGCGGGTTCTTCACCTCCATCTCACCCGTCTGCAGGAAGAAACGAGGGGGGGGCAGTTAGGGCTTGATGATGACGATGATGATGATGGTTCTCTAATAAACAGCATCCGCTCAGATTCGTCTGTTGGATCATTTGGGGGCAGGATTGTGTAAGAATCATGTTATTCTGATTTTCTGCGTTTTACCGTCACTATGGAAACTCAACGGACTTCATACGCAGGAAGTGTTCGAGTTTTTACATCAATAAAAGATTTAAATAAAAGCCAGAATTATCATAAAAAACTAAAATACTGTTTAAATTACTGAACATTCAATTTAAAGAATTTAATCAATTTTAAACTTTTCAGGGGAATATATATACACCTTTGCTTTATCTAGTTTAAATTATTAGCATGATGATGTCATCATTTAAGACGGGCCGACTCAACGTTTCTCACTTAAAAGTAAAAAAGTAAAGAAATTTAAAAAAAAGAAAAAAAAAAGAAAAAAAAGTTCTTTAATTAAAATGAAATTTTTAAAAATAAAATAGAAAAATAAAAGGCAAAAATTTAATAAATCTAATTTTCAGATTTAAACATTACAAATAGATGTTATGAAACAAACGTTTATCATTAAAAAATGTAAAATAGATAAAATACAAAAGATGTTTCTCATTTAAAATTTGACGATAAAATAAAAAACGTTTTTCACTTAAAAATAAACAAATAAAATGAAAAAAAAAACCCACTTCAATTCCGAATAAATTAATAAAACTTAAAAAGAAAGTTTCTCATTTAAAACTTTAAAAAAATTTAGAAATATTTCTCGCTTAAAAATGACAAATCAATGAATAAAATAAAATAAAACTTAAAAATGAGAAATAGATAAAATAAAATAAAAACGTTTCTTGTTTACAACACAGACACGGTTTACTCAGCATATGTAGAATGTACCTTATTTATGTTTGTAACACGCGTGTTTAGTTAAATTTGATATTCAAATTAGGTTAAATTAAGTCGTATTAACTTGTTTTACCGGCGATGAGTCATCCAGGAAGCAGCAGACTTTAAAAGAGGAAGTACCAATCAGAATGTACCATCAGGCTCAAACTTCATAGGGGGGTTTGATTTGTTCAGTTTAGTTATTTTGTTAATTCTGTGCATCTTGCATTTGATGTTTGGACATATTTGGAATTTGAACTACTTAATGATTACATTAATAATCAAACGGACTAAGTTATGTTTTATTTGTGTAGTTAATTAGCGGGTGAATGTTCTGTTTTACCCCCACGTGTATTTGGTTTGACCTGCTGCCTGAAACACCCCTGAATTCTTTCTCAGGGTTATAGAAGCACAACTCTAAACATAATTCTACTAAAATAAGTCAAATAAGAATAATTACATCGAAGTTTATTATCATTATTTTATATTCCTTTTAATTATTACTGTTAAATGCTGTAAACGACAAACAATATGACGCTCACTGAGGTGAAGTTTGGATCGTGACACACACACACACACACACACACACACACACACACACACACCTACACACACCCACACACACACACACACACACACACACTTTCTGTTTGAGGTAATTTCGATAAGAGTTAAGTTTTAAAAATTGAAGAATATTATGATGATGATGATGATGATGATGATAACTCACTGGTGCCAATCCAGGACACTCGTAGACGGTGAAATCTCCGTCATCGTTCTCCTCATCTGTGGATGCTCCTGAGTCCGGAACCTTCGGCTCGTCCCGCTGTCTGCGGGGGATGCAAAAAAACAGGAATCAGCAAAAAGGCTCCGATGGCGAGGGGAAGCGGTCGAGGCAGGGAGGAGGGGCCACTCACTTCTCCAGGGAGAGCATCTGCTGCTTCTGGTGCTGGTAGTGGAACATCTGGGCGCTGTGGGCCAGCTTCTTGTCGCCAGGCTGGAGGAGACACCAGAGGGTCACTAGAGGTCATGAGTCGGCGCGCCTCGTGTTGAAGGTGAGGCGGCTACGGCTAACGCTAGGTGACGGCAACGAGACTTCTGGGTTTCAACTTTAAAGGAACAGTTCGCCTACATACATGTTTGTGGTCCACCTCAGACCAGGAGGACTTCAGTCCAGGGTCGCTTTCTCCAAACAGGAAGTGAGTCTCATTAGGATCAAAATATCTTTTAGTAGGTCGCAGGGTCTAAACGGGCCGACGTGAAGCTAAAAGAAATTACAGCTGGGAAATTGGATTCTGAGGACTCGGATGACGGACAGACCAGACCCTCTAGCAGAGGATTGATGTCCGAGTTAAAAAAACAGCGTGTGTCACTTTCAGCTCCCTGGATATATCTGAGGGCGTGCCTCAGGGATCAGTCCTAGGACCGCTCACATTCATAATTCATCGCTGCTCAGGGGCCTCGCTCTGGTGGAGTGGACCCTGGTTCAGAACAAGGCCCGGCCTCCTAATCCATTCAGTCGTGGCATATTTGTTTGGTTTATTTTCTTGACAACAGTTCTCCTTCTTCTGTTTGTTTGTTTGTTTGTTTGTTTGTGAGGCTGCAGGACGTCACGCTCCGTCGGCACCAATGCATTTTTTCATTTTAGGCGAACTGTTCCTTTAAGAACCACAAATCCGATAAGGACGCGATGTCCTGGCCCGTTAATTATGTGGATACTTTCTACAGAAGGATGCATTCAGGACCCAGATGTTTGGCTCAGTTAATTTACGACTGAGGAATAACAGATTTTAATTTACGAAGAAAAGCTGCACAAAAGTTCTTTTGTTCCGAACGTGGTCGGAGCGGGTCGCTGCTCAAAGAGTGAATACCAGAATGACGGGCGTGACACCATGTGATCAAGTAACAAAACACAAATACTTTGTTACTTCAGAGTATTTTAACATTTTAAAAACTGTCTTTAGCAGGTGATTATTTTTATAGAAACAGGATCAAATGGATTTTTCTTCTCACCAAATTGTCAAAAGTCTGAGCTCTCATCAGGCCGTAGACGGGATAATCCACCTTCTGGGTCAGACGCACGCTTCTCTGCAACCTGGAACAAATAACAGTAACCATGACGACCAGCGCCGCTTCGTTTTTATTCCTACTGAACCTTAAAGTGGAACTTTTAGGAAAATGGGTGAACTGGTTAACCTTACTAACGCTTTAAAATGATACTTCCTAATAAACTCAGATGATGCTAAATACATAATACTGTTAGAAATACATTAACATGTATATACACAGCAATCAGCCATAACATTATAACCACTGACACTAATAAAATTCATTACCTGGTTACCATGGTTATAATGTTATGGCTGATCTATATGTTTGAGCAAATTTTTTTTGGGGAGCACCGTAACAAGGAGGACTAACAAGAGAGATTTTTTCAGTTGCATTATGGGAAATGTAGGATTCATCCACCTCTAAAACTACAACCAGGATATTAACTTAGACATTTTAACTTAATAACGTGATTTAATTTAATTAATAAAAGACTAATCTAGCTTTCTTTGTCTTCTACACCAGTAAAGGGAATATCTTTGACTTTTGAACTGATGGTCGCACAAGATAACCAAACGGTTAATTAAAATAAGGATTCTTCTGCACAGATGAATGAATTTAATCCAGAATATAATCGTCAGATGAAATAAATAAATATCAGTAGTTCCAGTCTCAAACTGGAGAAGCTTTGATCAACATTTAGCACCTTGGGGATCTTTGTAAGAAGAAGTGAATGTCTCACCTGACCCAACACACTCCTGCGACCATCAGCACCAGCGAGCTCGCCACGATGAAGACGCTGCTCATGACTGAGAGGAAGTACAGACACAGAGTCAGAGGCAGGAAATGAATGGAGGAGAACATGGCATGACCGACTGATCGCTCTGGAGACGAGGAGCTCAGAGAGAGGAGTCGGGTCCGGCTGGGGTTTATCTCTAGTGACGACAGGAACCCAGTCGGCCTGAACTAATTGGGGGCGACACATAAGCGATGTTCTGAGCGGGTCGGTGATAAATCTGTGGCGAGTCCCGAGATTTCAGAGCATGAAGAGCAAAAACCTCCTCAGACAAAGGAGCTCATTTTTCAGATCCCGGACCCAGAAATCTAGAAGATAACCGACTCTCTGTTCCTGTGGAGGTTAGCATTAGCATTTTAGCATCAGCAAAGATTACAGCGTTTTAGTCCTGAAGGGAACCTCAGGTCGCTATCTGGGAAACAGGATGTTGAAGTTTTCCCAAACGTCTGTTTGTTCATTCAGCAGAAAAACGGAAGTTCCGATATTTGTTTTTTTCAGGAAACATGAATATTTGCTGTATTTCCATGAAAATTTGAATCTATGTCGTTTTTAGAAAAATAAATTCAAGTGTTCTGCCGTTTCTTTTTACTAAACTTTGAATGATTGTTTTTTTTGTTGGCAGGAAACTTTGGATTTGTTGTTTTTTTCTGAGGAAACCTTGAATTTATGCAACATTTTCCAGTCAGCTTTGAATTTTAGATTTTTGTTGGTGGGAAACTTTTTACTGTTTTTTTTCCAAGAAACTTTGAATTTTTGCTTTTATTCCCAGCAAATTTAGAATTTCCGCTTTTTTTTCTCCAGCAAACTGAATTTTAGCGTTTTCTTTTTTTTTTCCAAGAAATGTTTTCCTTCTTTGTTTTTTTCCCTTTTAAGCAGGAAACTTTGCTGATTTTTTTCAGGGAAATATTTTTTGCTGTTATTTACAGGAATGTTAGCGCCTAGTTAGTTTTTTTTCAAAAAGGTCAAATATTTCATTTTTTCTGGAGAATATTAAATCTTTAGTGTTTCTTGATTCTGATGATGACCAGACAGATGGTGGAACTTTTCACGGACCTTCACTTTATAATATTTGTTGTGTTTCTAGTCGAGGCAAGAGATGTAAACACGTAAACATGTAAATATACAACCATGTGGTAAACATGGACCCCAGAACTCGGGTCGGGTCTACGGTGACGGCAGAAAGGCGCCGGCTGGAGGACTTACTGATGAAGGCGTGGTTGTTGGTGGGGTAGGGGAGGATGATGGGCTCTCTGAACAGAGGGGGGGTGTGGTTTGTGGTGGTGGTGGTGGCGGTGGGCGGAGCCAGGCTGGTAAAGAGAACGCCCTGCTGTGTGGGCAGCTCTGTGGGGGACGCTCTGTGGGCGTGGCCCAGAACACTGAGCTGGTAAGATTCAGGCTTAGAGACGTCCTGAAGGGGCGGAGCTGAGGGGAAGAGAGAAAATAGTCATGACATCATCAGACATGTGGTCAAATATCAACAAGGGGATAACCGGGGGGGGGGTTTCCAGTACCAGGAAGTCTGGACTCGGTTCTGTGTTCGCTGATGATGGCAGAGAGGAAGTCGATCTCTTCGTCCAGCTCCGGGTACGAGCCGTCCTTACCTGAGGGGGGGGGGACACAGAACCAGAACCAGAATCAGAACCAGAACCAGAGTCAGAATCAGAACCAGAATCGGAACCAGAATCAGAACCAGAACCAGAGTCAGAATCAGAACCAGAATCGGAACCAGAATCAGAACCAGAATCTGTCACTGCCTTTAACTAAAAAGGAAGTTATGGAGGCGGTCAATACACAATATACACACACACAAATACTAATACACACTTATACAAGAAGAAAGACAGAAAGACAAAGTTAAAATATATCAGAAAGATAAAAACAGTAAAAAATGATGTGTGTGTGTGTGTGTATGTAAATGTCGTTGTGTGTTTTATGTGTGTGTGTGTGTATGTAAATGTCGTTGTGTGTTTTATGTGTGTGTGTGTGT
>VRLP01010138.1:0-10529 GCA_009660295.1 Lophius piscatorius
AACTGTGCTCTAGGCTCTGAACGTGTTTATTTACTTACGTTGTCCAGCTCCTGGCTGGTTTAATGAAGAAACAACAGGAGGAGTTAAATGGGTATGATAAAAACCCCGGTGTGTTTTTTGGTTTTTTGTCACTACACCAAAGCTCAGTAAGTACTTACTTTTATATGTGTTTTTCTGAGGAGTTGACTGTTTTTCTTCATTGATGGCATAGAACTTTTGTGGGGATAGCAGCTGATGTTCGGATGACAGGACATAAACTCTCATTTATTGACATTACATTTATTCCACAATGTCATGGTTAATATTTTGGACGTTCTATATGATTTTATTCATTTTGCTCACCTAGCATTTTGGCTTTTCTACAGTTAAGGATAGGACGATTTGGATTTTCTGGGATATGAAATTGTTTCTTATAGAAGAATCTCATCATTATCATCTAATTTTCTAAGGTGAAAAATAAAATAATATAACTAACTATAACTAAATATAGCTAAACTGTGCTCTAGGCTCTGAACGTGTTTATTTACTTACGTTGTCCAGCTCCTGGCTGGTTTAATGAAGAAACAACAGGAGGAGTTAAATGGGTATGATAAAAACCCCGGTGTGTTTTTTGGTTTTTTGTCACTACACCAAAGCTCAGTAAGTACTTACTTTTATATGTGTTTTTCTGAGGAGTTGACTGTTTTTCTTCATTGATGGCATAGAACTTTTGTGGGGATAGCAGCTGATGTTCGGATGACAGGACATAAACTCTCATTTATTGACATTACATTTATTCCACAATGTCATGGTTAATATTTTGGACGTTCTATATGATTTTATTCATTTTGCTCACCTAGCATTTTGGCTTTTCTACAGTTAAGGATAGGACGATTTGGATTTTCTGGGATATGAAATTGTTTCTTATAGAAGAATCTCATCATTATCATCTAATTTTCTAAGGTGAAAAATAAAATAATATAACTAACTATAACTAAATATAGCTAAACCTTACTGAGTCCCAACACATCAAGTAGTTTCTTCTAGTTTACTTTTTTCCTAAACACTTATAATATAAAAAAAAAAACATTTACATGGCAAATCACATGGCAAAATCATCTGGAGCTAAAACGACGTAACTTTTTTTATAAAATAAACTTGTGTAGGTAAAACAGATCCAACTCCACCTGCTTTAGAAATTAAATTACTTAGATACTAGAATAATCCCGTAAAATCTGGAGGGCATATTGCCCCACATTTAAGAAATAGAAGGGGGACTTTAAATTAGAAAATGGTGCCAAACATTTAATATACATTTTACCAAATTTAGTGCGTCAACAGACGATCCCTTTAATCAATCTAACAAACATTTACACCTCCATTTGATCATTATGGAAAACTGTACGTCAGAATTTTGCTCTACTTGAAGGTGATTTGGGACTGTCTTTTGGGCAGAGACTTACATGTGGTGGCCGGCCTAATATCTACAGCTAGTGCTCAGAGGTATTTCTACTCCCTCTATTATTTAATAAATTATCTGAGGTCAGCAAAGACCTAAAATAGGAATACTTTGTTGTACACCCATTTATGCAATTTTCTTTCTTGCAAAAGTGGAAGCAGAGACATATCATTTCCCATACTTGTTAGATTTTGATATCTGGTGGCTGAAAAGCCTGTTGTTTATGATTTTCATAATTTCAATTCTTGTTACAAGCCCTGTTTTGCTCACAGGGTTTGTAACAAGAATTGTTACACCCTGTTAACTGTTAACAACACAGTTTCTGGATTCCTTTGAATATAGTTACATTGCAGTTTCTTTAGTTTAATGCTTAATGTTTGAAATTGTGTCTCCAATATTTGTCATCGTTTTCAAGAGCCTGGTGATGTACTTAAAATATTCAGTGATTTGTCTTCAATGGACATATAAACTACATGTCTTTTGTAACCATTGTATGTAATGTAAAATCTTTTCTTTACTACATATTTTGCTTTTGGACAGACAATAATGGCAGTGAATGTCCCTGGACTGGTGGTTGTGTTGGTGTTTTATATCATCATCTTGGTTATTGGGTTCTGGGCATCTCGAAAATTCAAGAAAATTCAGAAGACATGTGTTGGACCCAAAAGCGAGGTTATAATAATCGGGGACCGGAACATCAGTGGCCTGGTAGGGGTTTTCACCATGACAGGTAAAACTTGAACTTTTGATATGCGTCCCTCACTGTTTGAACTCTTCGCTCACTTCATTATTGCTCCATTTTTCACCTGATTATTTTTTGTGCTTCTCTTTAAGCAACATGGGTTGGTGGAGGTTACATTATGGGAACTGCCGAGGTTGTTTATTGTCCAGGTCAAGGTCTCATCTGGGCTATGGGGCCTCCTTCATTTCTTATCAGTTTGTTTCTTGGTAAGTATCTGAAATTAAAAAGAAGAGGTTATAATCAAGGTCCACTCAATGAAAAAAATTGTAATGTGGAAGGGAAGAAAACTCAAATAAGAGGTTTTCCTGAGCGAGTGAAGTAACTATGCATTTAATTGAAATTAAGGCGGTAGTCAGAATTGATTTTAATGGTGAAATACAGTTTGGACAATGCCACAGATGGGTACAACTACAATCAGACCATAGTATAATTCCCTAAACACCATAAACAAACAAAAAAATAACGACGCAGGTGTCACATGATGTTTTTTTTCCTAATGTCTTTCATTTGTTTCAGTAAGATGTAAAGTGCATTCAGAAAGTAAAAAGACCCCTTCAGTTTTTTCACATTTTATTATATTTCAGCCTTATGCTAAAATCATTAAAATTAGGTTTCCCCCTCATCAATCTTTACTTCATGTCCCACATTAACAGAGAAAGCATCATTTTTTGCCAATCTAAAAAAAATAAAAACTTTAATAACTCATTGTCATAAGTATTTGGAACTTTTTCTAGGTATTTAGTTGAAGCTCCTTTTGCACCAATTACAGCATCCATCAAATTAATCCAAATGATTTTCACAATTATGTGATTTTTTTTGGTTGGCTTAGTTTTGTGCAAGACAAAATGGAGCCAACCTTGTTAGCTTGATAGAGTCTAGAAAACTATTTCACCCTTAACCGAGATGTATCAGAGAACCACCACTGACCAGCAAGATTATATCACATCAACTTTAGCCTAAAGAAAAAAAAATTGTTACGAAGCTCTGTTTTAAGTCATTACATTATTTTAATGTCACAAAGGTATTTGAGTTTTTTCTGTTCAGCAGTTGTTTTCTTTGTACACTCTCTGTTTCTTAAGGAGGACTATTCTTTGCCAAACCTATGAGGTCAAAGCGCTACGTGACCATGTTAGATCCATTTCAGCATCGCTATGGCAACATATTCCCCTTATTACTCCTCATTCCCATATTGGTCAGTGATATTTTATGGGTTGCCTGCATCCTTGCAGCTCTTGGTAAGACACGTGTTTTGCCTAGGCCTTTATGCAGCAACATCTAAAATCAAATCGGAATGCTGACATTACATCTTTATATTTCATGTTGTGTTTGTTTTTCTTAGGAGGAACAATGAGCATAATTCTTGGGTTGTCATCTGCCGTTTCAATCATTGTCTCAGCAGCTGTCTCCATCCTCTACACGTTTTTAGGGGGACTCTACTCTGTTGCATATACTGATGTCATCCAGCTTTGCTTCATGTTTTTCAGCCTGGTGAGAAACAGAAAACATGGTTGGAGAATATAGGGGCACTTTTTAGTTACAGACATGACTAGAGGGACAGAGGAAGGAGATAGAGGGAAGCCTACAGGAAAAACGTATATAACAAATACATTTGAGAAAAATGTATATATGAAATATATTATTCAATGGATGTTTGTTCAACATTGTTTTTGTTCTTTTTCAGTTTCTCTGTATTCCTTTTGTTGTACTCAGTCCGGCAGTTACTGACGTCTCACAATCAACCCACTTCAACCAATCAGATGTGCACTCCTGGTTAGGAAAGTTGGAGCTGAAAGATGCAGGAAAATGGGCAGATGAAATGCTCTTATTGGTTAGTACAGTAGTTATGGCATTCAGTTACCAAATCCTTCATTCTGCATTGCACAGACGCAACCACAGAATGCTAGTACAGGATTCCAAGCCATCCTGGAAAACCTGTTATTAACAAAAGATAGCTGGAGAAATGGATAGATACTTCATTGTTAGCCGTCCTCACACAAACACTTTGTAAAAAGAACAGAAATTAGAAGTAGCAGTAACAAATTCTTAAACATGTAATACACTACAAGGGTTTCAGAATCGAGAGCAAGGCTGGCTCCTAGGCAAGTGCAGTCTGCTCTACCCATTGCTGTAGTATTAGTGTCATGCCTTGTAATTAGGTTTGTTGTCATATTGTTTTCTGATTGCTTCTCCACTCTTGATTGTTAAAACCTGCGTCCTGTTAAGACTCTGCCTCAGTGTATTTAAGCTGTGCTCCCCTCCCCACCTGTGCCAGATCGTGTCGTTCTATTGTGCCAACCTATCCAGCGTAATTCCTAGTGTTCCCCGTGATTCATGGTTCTGATCTCTCCTCGTAAGAAACCTTGTATTTTTGCCTGCTCCCTTGGTTATTGTTTGCCTGCCCTTACTAGTAAAGAGATTATTCACCAGACGTTGTATTAGTCGTGCTTGTGGATCCTAACTGTGGTGCCAGCTTGACAATTAGCTCACCAGTCCAAATTGTCCAAGGTACCTGTTGGACCCAACTACCTCAACAGTCACCCCTTCAATTAAGACAGGTCCCTGGGGGTCTGGTCCTCCAGTAGCCTACTACTATTTTTTTTGTCAACGTCAAACAACATGCCCAACATGACAAATTGAGATTTGGTTAAAGAATTGGTTAAAGAATATGACAATCAACAAAAATGTTCCCTTTGTTTCAACAGAAGACAGATCCGCCTGAAAAGGTTAAATCCACAGTGTAGATTTTTAACACAATATAGTAGTGGAGAAATCTGATTGGATAAAATAAAATTGTAATTTATATGACCTCACTGGAAGTAATGATGGAAAAAAAACTATTCAAAGCAATGATGGAAACAAACTATTCAAATACATGTAGTCTCAATGACTATGTTGATTGAATTATGAAAATATAATTCCCTGATTCGGGCAATTTCTACGCCCGCACAGAAGGCCTTTCCTGGCCCTGATGGCCCAAAACCTGTTACCTATATAGAGAATTTATTCTATGGTTCATGACTATATGGCAAACCAATGTTAAACCAGTCCTGGGATTTACCAACCTATGTATATATTAAAAAAAACCTGGTTAGTGATGATCCCCCCAAAACCAGAAATAAACACATTATACTGAGCTGAGACTACTGAACACTATCTAAATATATTATAAAATTAAAATAACATGAAAGTAAACTTAGTATGGTGCCAAATTTTGCTTGTTGTAATGGTGCAGGGGAGAGGTTATGGGGGTTTAGCGCTTGGAAGAGGTGAACAGACCTCGGACCCATAATTGGCACGTCATTACCGGTCATTTCAGCATCATTTACAGTACAGGATATACCAGTGCAGACTGTCCCCCGACCGCATTTTGTCACCAGACAAAATCATCACATTCATTCATCACATTCATGATAGAGGAGCTGCTCAATTTGAGCACACAGTTTGAACTTCTGTGCTTGCAACAGGTTTATGTGCGCACAAAAGTTATGTGCGCGCAACAACACACCTGTTGCACGCAACAACACAACTTCACTTAGATGAGTTGTAGCGTGCACAGATATTCAATCTGCAAGCACAAAATTAGCAGCTGCATGCTCAGGACTGTGGCACAAATATAATAGCAAATGGAAATTGAAATCACGGGCCAGGAAACATCAAATGAGCATCGACTTGCTGCCGACGATGTTGAGTTTTGGCGATTAATAAAGCAACTTTTATTTTAACCATTGAAATGTGACGATGTAGAGATTTGACGTTTGACGAGATACATTACTGCTCAGAACAGAAACGTCTTCCCTTTTAAATTGTAATCAAAAAAGGCAGGGGTTCCTTTTAGGCCCGGTATGGACAGGAGGAACATTTACATAAAGTGTAAAACTGTCCTTTACAGGTGAGCCAGTAAAAATGATTAGAAATCAATATTATAGCACAGGTGCTCTGGAACAAGTACACTTTACGACGTAATGCATCTTGTTCAATAAATCCATTTGACCCATATAGGTTGTTTAATGTTACAAAGGTCTATTTCTAAACTGCATGGTTTACCAAACTGTTCAAACACCAAGCTGTGTGTGTTTATGTTTTTGTTGCAGGTTGTGGGGGGACTATCCTATCAATCAGTATACCAGAGGATCCTCTCTGCTGCCTCCTCCACTCAAGCTCAGCTCAGCTGTTATTCTGCGGCCGTTAACATTTTTATTATGGGAATCCCTTCAGTCGTCATTGGAGCTGTAGCTGTCTCTGCAGGTACAAATTATTGTAAAATCTCTAAATTCACATGCAGTAAACACATATATTTTCAGTCGGTAACATATTTTAAACACTTGATATTGCTATCATGGTAAATGTGTGAGCATTTGTGTAACTAGTTTTTTCTTTCATAATCAATTCAGTGGGATGTTGTTGGGTTTTCAAGCATGTCCTACTTTTATTTATAATTATCTCTGCTAAGGAGTTCAATTCTATTTTCTTTTGCTTTTTTGCAGTTGAGTTGTGGTTGGGCTGGGGGATTAATCGTAGATACATTGCATGCCCGATTCAGAACGAAGGTTCGATTAACAGCTAGTGAATCGAGCAGCGGCTCCACTCCAAGCTCTATAACTTATCTCTAAGGATGAACCTGGCACCTGATGACAGAATTATTTCAGCCGCTTGTATTCACTGGACCACTGATTCCGGAAATCATTCACAGCGTAACAGCAGAAATTATCCAAAGCAAGCAATAATAAACAATCATGTAAATGAAATGAAGACCATCCACCTTTCTTTAAAAATATCTCTGGGACACGGTAACGTAGGACACCGGTGTCCTTTAACACTGACAGGGACACCGGTGCTGACAGCCTAGGCTGCCAAGTTCCGCTTCTCCAAAAAGTTTTAATTTGTTTTATGGCTGAAGATGATCCCTTGACAGAGGCAGTGGATATTGGAATAAGCCGCCAAATATTCCCCTGTAAAGTTGAGCAGACTAGCCTTCCACGTTCGTAATGATGACGCAGGGACTAGCTAGCTATGCTAGAGTGTCACGCCTCTGTGTTCCTTTTGTCACGCCTCTGTGTTCCTTTCTCCCTCTGTCTGTCTTGTGATTGCTCCTCACGCTCACCTGTGTTTCCCCTCCAGCTGTGTCTCATTGTCTCATTATGTCTGTGTGTATAAAGTCTGTCATTACCTTCCCTTTTGTGCCTGTTTGTTGCATGATGTCCTCGTGTCGTCACGTGTCGTCACGTGTCGTCACGTGTCGTCACGTGTCGTCACGTGTCGTCACGTGTCGTCACGTGTCGTCACGTGTCGTCACGTGTCGTCACGTGTCCAAAACCCTCCCAGTGTATCGTGAGTACCTGTAGTGTTTCAGTTCCTGTTTTTCCTCGTGTTATATTGTATAAATAAATAGATACTGTGCACCAGCTCTACGTTTTATGCGTCTGCTTTTGGGTCCGGGCAAAACCCCACCGAAGTGTCTAACATAGAGGGACTAACTGTGCCAAAGTACACCCACATCATGACAAATTCAAAATGGTTAAAGGGTATGAGGATCAAAAAATTACCTGAAAATTTTAAAGCCCCATTATGTCCACATTTTTCACCCCAAATCTCTTTACTTGATAGAGATCTGCTCTGTGTAAGAGTGATTCTTGCTTTTTTTTATTTTTTCTAATATTATTTATTTTTATTTTATTTACCTTAACAAAGAGAATGTATAATTGAGGTAAAATTCTCTAATACAAGAATGCCCTGGTAAAGAGGAAACAGCAGACACAAACAGTTCATTTATTAACTTATTATTGATGCTATTTCCTCCCCTCTTTCTCTCCTTTCCTGTAAGACTGGAACCAGACGGCGTACGGTCTACCCACTCCTTTTGAACGAGGGGAGGCAGGGAAGATCCTGCCACTGGTACTGCAGTACCTCACACCCAACTGGGTATCAGTGTTAGGCATTGGTTCAGTGGCTGCAGCAGTTATGTCTTCTGTGGACTCTGGGCTTCTGTCCTCAGCGTCCTTGTTTACACAAAACATATACAAGTCAACATTTAGGAAGCAGGTGTGTGTGTGGGTGCACCTGGTATTTGTATGTTTGTTCCTTCAGCCTTAAGTAAAGTAACTCCTTTTTAACTGTCCCTTTCCTCTCTTTCTTCCTGCAGGCGTCAGAGCGAGAGCTGCAGTGGGTGATCCGTATCAGCATGCTGGTGGTGGGCCTGGCAGGAACGGGCATGGCCTTTGCTGATGAAAGTTTGTTTTCATTCTGGCTGCTGAGCGGGGACCTCCACTACTGCTTTGTCTTCCCACAGTTTTTCTGCGTGCTGCACTTCAGCTATGCTAATAGCTACGGTGCTATTAGTGGCTATGTAATTGGACTGCTGCTGCGTGGTCTGAGCGGAGAGCCACTGCTTGGGATCCCTCCTGTCCTCCTGTACCCTGGATGGAGAGAGGAGGGCGGTGTTATCACACAATACTTCCCCTACAGGACTATGGCCATGGTTTGCTCTCTGATAGGTATTATCATAGTGTCCAAGATGGTGGAGCTAGTCTTCTGTCACCAACTAGTTCCTCAGTACTGGGATTTCCTGAGAGTGTTTGAAGAAATAAAGGAGGATCAGCTGCAGGAGGAACCTCTTCCTGAACAGGAAGAAGACACTGTCCTGGATACGAAGGCTTAGATTGAATGCAGCTTCAATTATTGAACACTCAAACTTCTTTCATGCAAACATTCACTGCTAAAAAAAAAAATTAAAGGGAACCCTGACTATAAGACATTAAGGTATCATTATGCCATCAATGTTTTTTCATAGTGATGCACGGTGTTAAGAACACAACTTCCATAGGACCCACGTCTTTGTCCGCGTCACTTCTTTCCTGATGCCTTTGAAGCATTTAGTCGACCACATCTGCTAAAAGGGCTTACAGGTCACGGTAGTTACGAACGAAGGCTAAAACGAGATTCTGTGCCTACAATATTTCCACACAAGGAGACTACATGCCACGGAGAAGCAAGTGACAATCGCTGTACGAAGCGGCAAAATAAAAACCTAACAAATGAACTGAGATTTGTCAACTTTCGCTGGTTTTTAATATTAGTTCCACCATTTTTTTTATTTGTCTGTTTGTTACATGCTTTGGTTGAGCACAGCAAACTAACACACGAGGGAAAACGCGCCCACTATCCCAAATGTAGTCAAGTTTGTATTTTGAAATGTAAGTTCCTATGTAGAAACAGGATAGGCAAATCCTTTAGGGTACATTCTGTAATAAAAATCCAAGTGAGAAAAAAAGAGACCACAGTATGTGTCCTTATCACGATCCTTACACTTAACTAGTTTTAATGCATCATCTTCAGGGAGAAAATTTGCACTCGCTGCCTTATATAGCTCACCAACTGTGCCTTTGCAATAAAGTAATGTTATCCTGACTTTACCTGTCAGTGGTCATAATGTTAAGGCTGATAAGCATATAAATCAAGATTTGAAAAAAGTTTGTCTGCTCAGTGTGAGTTTCGTAATTTCTTAGCCAGCGGCCTACAAACTGGTAATTACTTTGAGCAACAAAAATCTTTTACGGAAAGCTGATGACAGAATGGTGAAATATTTATAATTTTTATCATAGTTTCCCTTCTTTATTATTATGCCAAGAACAAACACAAAAAAAATACAAAACATAAACCAATCAGCCACAGCTAGTAACTGGTACTAATGTTACAGCTGATGGGTGAAACCTTAAAGGTCTTCTGTCACCAACTAATACCTAAGTCCTGGGATTTACTGAGAGCGTTCTGAAGAGAAAGAAAATACTATGCTTAATACAAGAGCATAGGCTTAGATTTAATGAACGTCAACAAAGGTATACTCAAACTTCTATTCATAGTAACATTCAAACCCTGATCATTATTATGTTGAGAATGAATGAGGACTGGGAGTTGAGACAATGTTAATTTGTCTTTCTAACAGAATAGGATTAAGGCAACATGATTTTACTGAATTGATATAATCTATTTCCTTAACACAAACTGGGGTGGAATTTTTCTTCTAAAAAACTAACTATCTTCGGAACAGGATTTGAAGAAATAATAGTGTTAATGTAATATTGAAGATGTCTACTCCTTTCACCATCTCAGAAATATTTCGAAACACCGTTCTTCACTCACCTTGAGTGATGCTGAAAAGCTGGTCCACGCATTCGTCTCCTCCCGACTGGATTACTGTAACACACTTCTCATCGGGATCCCTGATAAAAGTCTTCAAAGACTTCAGTAAGTTCAAAACAGTGCTGCAAGGATCCTGATGAGAGTTCGTAAACACGAACACATCACCCCTGTTCTTCATTCCCTTCATTGGCTTCCCATCTCCACCAGGATTGA
>VRLP01010139.1:0-10529 GCA_009660295.1 Lophius piscatorius
TTCACTGTAAAACATTCTCTCCCATCATTCTAAAAACATTCACTGTAAAACATTCTCACGTCATTCTAAAAACATTCACTTTTTTTAGAATGGAAAAAAAATTTCATTTCATAGTAAATTTTTTTTTTTTCCTCTCACGTAAGAATGACATGTCATTCTTAAAAACATTCTCTCCCTTCACTGTAAAACTTTCTCAGCCGGGTTCAGGTGCTGCTTCAGGATCGTCTCCTCAGACAGTTTGCTTTGAATATTTGAACCTGTGACTGATTTCACGTTCTCTGCGTACGGATATAGACATCGCTCCACTCCGCTCCGGTCCGGTGTCTTCTTCAGAGAGAGATGTCTGACGACACCTGCAGCTGCTGTCCTGGTTTCCACTTGGCGCTGCGGCGGCTGCCGTCGGTGCGTCGGTACGGTTGGTTCCTTAAATCTGGGGACAAACAAACGGCGAGGAGCTCATTAATATTCATTCGACTCCAACAAGCAGAAAAGGCGTTTAGATGAACCGGAGAAGTTTTGTGAGTTTGTCGAGTCAAAGTCAAATCATTCATCTCCCGTTTGATTGACAGGGGACGTCACTGTCCATACCTCATAGATGCATTTTGGGTAAATTCTTTGGATAGAAACCAGGTGACTTTGCTGCTTTAGAAATGAGATTTCAGTGAAGCCGACGCCGGAATTCACTCGGACCTGGTTCTGAATGTGGGCGGGGCCAGGAGCTTAGCTGTCTTTTCTACCTGCTTCCGTCACCATGGTTACGTATTCTGCACAGCTGACCTGGACCGGCTTCAGAATACGAGGGCTCTCATTGGCCCCGCCTCCTCCGTTGTTAGCGGTTATCAGCTGGAGTGATTTAGAGTCTCGTCTAGGTAATAGATTACACCTGCGAAATATAGTTACTGTATAAATACCATAAAGCTCATTTACTGCTTTACATTTTACACAGCGAACCATCAGAACCAGGTTGACCCCGTCGGATCAAGTTTTGTTTCTGGGTTCTGCTGTGGGGCGCGAACCCGTAGAACACTGAGGAAGTGATTCATCCGGACTGATTGCACTGTAAAATTCTGATCTGCTTCAAGACAACGGTGGAAGGGACTTTTTTCTATTCACACGCGGTTTAGATGTTTGGATCCATCTCTAGTCTGGATCTAAGAACTATTTTTTAAGAATGACAAGTGTCATGAATACCTGTGATGAATAAATGAATGATGATAAATCTACAAATTCTGTGTTTGTCCCATTTCCTCCATGTTGTAAGTTCTGTCCCTTCCTGCCGAGAAGACAGCAGCTGATGACGGCGTCACAACACAAAAGTGACAGAGGAGAATTTACACGACGGTCGTGTCACACAGTAGACGGCTTACAATCTGCATATTCTACCATCAGACAAGGAACCTGAAAACATCAGAACCGGTTGTAATGTTCTGGCTGATTGCTGTGCTTCAACAGTTTATGATAAACTGATAGTCCTGGTGTTCCACCTGTCACAGGTGTCTGTCTTCAGCCAGGATAACCAGCATTTCACTGAGCACACAGTTCCTGTCTGTATCAGCCGTGTCCTCCTGTCCTCACGTCCTTCTTTCCTCCTGTCCTCCTGTCCTTCTTCCTTCCTGTCCTCACGTCCTTCTTTCCTAACATCCTCCTGTCCTTCTGTCCTCCTGTCCTCACGTTCTCACGTCCCTCTCTCCTCACATCCTCCTGTCCTCACGTCCTTCTTTCCTCCTGTCCTCATGTCCTTCTTCCCTCCTGTCCTCACGTCCTTCTTTCCTCCTGTCCTCCTGTCCTTCTTCCCTCCTGTCCTCACGTCCTTCTTTCCTCACATCCTCCTGTTCTTCTGTCCTCCTGTCCTCACGTTCTCACCTCCCTCTCTCCTCACATCCTCCTGTCCTCACGTCCTTCTTTCCTCCTGTCCTCATGTCCTTCTTCCCTCCTGTCCTCACGTCCTTCTTTCCTCCTGTCCTTCTGTCCTCCTGTCCTCACGTTCTCACGTCCCTCTCTCCTCACATCCTCCTGTCCTCACGTCCTTCTTTCCTTACGTCTTCCTGTCCTCTCCTCCTCTTCTTCAGATCTGAGCCACCGTAGAATAAACTCTGTCTTACATTTCAGGTCTGGACTTACCTGTGATGATGTCCTCAATGGCTCCGTCCTTCCCCTCCCTCACCTGAGGAGACACCTGTCTCCTCTTCAGCTCTGCTATCAAATCCATCTGCTGCGGTCTGGATGTCACAGGAACCTGGAACGTCAAACATTCCGGCAGATGAGCTCATGATGATGTCATAAAGGATCGCTGCAGTTTCTCTCTGCCCTCATTTGCGTCCGCCCATTTCACTTCACGAGTAAAAGTCGAGTCCCTGTGATGAACGGCGCTGAGGTTTACTTATGACTGAGTGAAAAACGCATCACAGACTCTGCCTCGGCTCGGGGTCGCGGCTCAGCGCCAGAAATACGAGCAGTCCAATCGGACATCATTCATCCATCCATCAATCATCACTTCATCTATCCATCATTCATCCATCCCTTCATTTATCTATCCATTATTCATTTATCACTGATTCATCCATCATTCATCCATGCCATCATTCATCCATCCATCAATCATCCCTTCATCTATCCATCGATCATCCCGTCATTCATCCATCCCTTCATTTATCTATCCATTATTTATTTAGCAGCGATTCATCCATCAATCATCCATTCATCCATCCATTAATTTATCTATCCATTATTCATTTATCATCGATTTGTCAATCATCCCTTCATTCATCCATTATCGATTCATCCATCATTATTCCATCCATCAATCATCCCTTCATCCATCAATCATCCCTTCATCCATCCCATCATTCATCCATCCATCCATTTATCTATCCATTATTCATTTATCACCAATTCATCCATCAATCATCCCTTCATCCATCCATTCATTTATCTATCCATTATTCATTTATCATCAATTCGTCCATCAATCATCCCTTCATTCATCCATCCATTCATTTATCTAGCCATTATTCATTTATCATTGATTCATTCATCCATCAATCATCCCTTCATCCATCCCATCATTCAACCATCCATCAATCATCCATCCATTCATTTTTCTATCCATTATTAATTTATCACCGATTCATCCATCATTCATCCATCCATTATTCATGCCTTCATCCGTCATTTCCCTTGGAAATATAATCATTCATTTATCCAGTCATCAATCATCCATTCATCCATACGTCATCCATCATTCATTTATCCATCCGTCATTGAGCCATCAATCATCCATCCCATCAATCATCCCTTCATCATCCATCCATCCATTTATCTATCCATTATTAATTTATCACCGATTCATCCATCAATCATCCCTTCATCCATCATTCATCCATCCATCAATCATCCCTTTATCCATCCATCATTCATGCCTTCATCCATCTGTCATTCATCCATCATTCAATTATCCATCTATCAATCATCCCTCCATCCATTCATTTATCTATCCTTTATTCATCCATCATTCATGCATCTCTCCCTCCGTTCATCCATCAATCATCCATTTATCCATCCATCATTCATTTATCCATACATCAATCATCCATCCATCATTCATTTATCCATCCATCCATCAATCATCCATCCATATCCCTCCATCCATTCATTTATCATCATCCATCATTAATTCATCCATACATCCATCAATCATCCCTTCATCATTCATGCCTTCATCCATCCATCCATCATTCATACATTATCATACATCCTTCATCAGCCATCTATCCATCATGCATATTCATTCATCCATCCATCATTCATACCTTCATCCTTCATTTATCTTTCATCCATCCATCCATCATCCATCCATCCATCCATCATTGATCCATCCATCATAGAACCATGCATCAACCATCCATCATTCATTCATCCATCTATCATCCCTTCATCCATCCCATCATTCATCCATAAATCCATCAATCATCCCTTCATCATTAATGCCTTCCTCCATCCATCATTTATCTTTATCTCATCCATCCTTCACTCATCCATCCTTGATCCATCATCCATCCATCATTCATGTTTGTGAAGAACTTATGTATCTGCTGAGGGAACGACTCCTGCAGCTTCCTGTCAGAAACATTCTGGACTCCTTCAGAGGTGAGTTCCTGTCCACTGACCTCAGGTTTGGGTGGAGAGGATGGACTTTCACGGTTCCCTCCCTGCGTCCTTTTCTTCCGGTTCTCCTGCTCCGCCCGCTGTCAGAGAAAACGCATTTGAACGATTGACGTCCGCAGGTAGAAAACGGGCGGATCGGACCGCGAGCTGTCGAGCGGCCCATCAAAGGGTCATCTGACCTTGTACGCGGCGATGAATCGGACAAACACGGGGAAGAACATGGAGGGTGGAGTAGTTTTAGGGTTCTCTCCAAAGTACTCCACAGCAGACTCGTACACCTCCTGAGGAGAGAAAGCTGTTTTTTCCACGACCCAAATAAAGTTTAAACACAGAAATGTATGGACGTCCTCTAGAAGGGAAAAATGTCCCGGCGTATAAATATAGAAGGCATCTGGGATTGTTTGGGTCGTAATCAGAGCCGACCTGAGCCGTTTGTGCGTCGGCTGTGACAGAGTGGAGCAGCTCGGCGCCGCTGACGAGAAACGTCTGCAGGACAGAGTTGTCTTCTTCTGCTGAGAACTCCTTCCTGGTCACCTCCATCCCTCTGTGCAGAGAACGCACGTCCTGCAGGAGGCTGTCCAGAGGAACTACAGACAGAACACACCGGGTTCTGGCTTCAGTTCAGCCACAAGCACAGCCTTTAGATTTGAGACCCAACGGTTCATCTTCTCATTATTCACATTGCATTTACATCTAGAACGGCTAATAGCTTTTTAAAACACATTTGTTCCATATATAAAACACGTTTTATATATATATAAAACACGCTTGTTTTATATATAAAGCACATTTGTTCCATATATAAAACACATTTGTTCCATATATAAAACACATTTGTTCCATATATAAAACACATTTGTTCCATATATAAAACACATTTGTTCCATATATAAAACACGTTTTATATATATATAAAACACGCTTGTTTTATATATAAAGCACATTTGTTCCATATATAAAACACATTTGTTCCAGATATAAAACACATTTGTTCCATATATAAAACACATTTGTTCCATATATAAAACACATTTGTTCCATATATAAAACACATTTGTTCCACATATAAAACATTTGTTTTATATATAATGTATGTATGAAACATATTAGATATTCAACAGAGATGTAAGTATTTCATGAGCGGGTGGTCTGTTTTGCAATCCTCCTGAGACATGTCCACCTGTCTCTCCACCTGTCTCTCCACCTGAGACGTGTCCCCCTGTCTCTCCACCTGTCTCTCCACCTGAGACATGTCCACCTGTCTCTCCACCTGTCTCTCCACCTGAGACATGTCCACCTGTAACTCCACCTGTCTCTCCTCCTGAGACATGTCCACCTGTCTCTCCACCTGTCTCTCCACCTGTCTCTCCACCTGAGACATGTCCACCTGTCTCTCCAACTGTCTCTCCTCCTGAGACATGTCCAACTGTCTCTCCAACTGTCTCTCCTCCTGAGACATGTCCAACTGTCTCTCCACCTGTCTCTCCTCCTGAGACATGTCCAACTGTCTCTCCAACTGTCTCTCCTCCTGAGACATGTCCAACTGTCTCTCCACCTGTCTCTCCACCTGAGACAAGTCCACCCGACTGTCTACCCCTCTGTCAAAGTAAAGAAAAGACGCACAAACTGACTTTTTCCACTTCGGCTGTATTTTTCTCTGCACACGTTTAAACCTGCAGATTAAAAGCGGGTTCCTCGGAGGTTCGGCGGTTGTGACTCTCAGAAGTGGTTCCAGTGCTGCTGGGGGTCACAGGCTGACGACTACGACTGTGTTTACGTCAAACAGACGAGTCTTTGCTTCCGTTGAAGGAGCTATGTTGACACAAGTGAACAGGTTCCATGGGTGAAACTGCTCTGGTTCCAGCAAACAGGTTTCCACACAGTCCTCTACTTCGGTCAAGTAATTCTGGTGAGAGTGTAGTATTTCTTTCAGAACAACACATTCTACACACAGTACAACTACCTCCTATCGTCTGAGCTGCAGCGACTCAACCCCCGTTCATGTGCTCACCCAGCGCCGCCTTGTCCAGGAAGTGCAGCTCTGAGTAGAAGTTGTGGACCTCTGGGTATTTTTCCTGGATGATGCCGACGATGAAGTGCAGTAACGTCTGCTTACGGTCTGTGGACTTGGTGTCTAACAGCTGTGGAGAAAACAGGAATGTTATATAAATGTATTTGCATATTTGTAGAGTTTAGAACCTTTTCTACTAACCAGATCCAAACTCTGCAGGCGGAAGCCGTACGCCGCTCCTCGTTTGCTGCTGTTCATATAGTTTCCAAACGCCAAGATGATCTTTACGTCAGAAGACACGACAGAAAAATGTCTCCACATAAAAAACGGTTCCATGAAAGGAGCAGAACTTTCATGTGTTGGAATAAGAATGAAAACATTTCTGAGAATTACGCTTCGGAATGATTTCCACAAAGTGAACTTCTGCCTACATCTGAATGAAAAAAGGCTTCAAGTGGAGAAACTTCTTCCACAAATGTTGCATCAAAGATCAGGAAATGTGAGGCGTCCGTCTGAACTCACTCACGAATAATAGAGATCACCTCTTTCCTGTTTTTATCATTCAGATTTAAAATGAACTGAATAGATCTTTCATGGATGTAACTGACATTAAAATAAACTCTGTATTAAACAAGGAAGTAAAATGTAAACATTCAGACTAAACTGCCCTCTAAGCTAAACTACAGGATGATTTACTACAGTTGTCCTGACAGACGGGACGGAACTCACCTCGAGGACTTTCTTCAGCTTTCCAGAGGATTTGACGGACATGGCGGCGGCGATGAGGGAATTCAGTTGCTGCCAGAAAGAGTAAAGAGTGGAGATGAGTTGTTTCAGATTTCAGCCGAACACAAGAGCAGCTGGGCCGCGACTCATTTACCAGCAGGTGTGATACTTTGACTATATTCATTATTTTCATTGAATCAGTTTTGGTCCAAAATTCTCATTATTTCTTCTTTTTTTAATAGACTTGAAAATCTTAATCCAAAGATAGCAACAGAAAAACCACGGCACGTCTATCCGTTAGTGACGTACTCCGCACAATGTACGGCAGACTCCACACTCGACACTAGAAAAAATCTGTCATTTGGACTTATTAGTGGCCTCTGAGTTATTTTAGTGCCTTATTAATAATTAAGTTTAAAGCTACTTCAGTATGTCCACAAAACGTCTGACCGATGTGCTGGTCTCTGGTCCTGTCCGTCCTCGTCACACCTAAATTCCCCTCCGCCTCCTGCTCTCACTGCAGATCATCATCCACCAGCATCAAGTCCACGGAGACTCCAGCCTGTCCATCACCACAGCAAACCAGAAGGGGCTCAGAGCCCATCCTTGATGCAGACCCACCTCCACCAAGTAACTGGTGCACAAACTGTCATTTCTTTCAACTGCTTTTTTGTCTTTGTGTTTTTTCTAAAAACTTCCTTTAATGGAGATTTGAGTGTGCTGATGTTCTTGTTCTTATTCAACTCTTTCTACACTTGTATTTTTCACGTCTGGAATCAGTGGCTGTGAGACAGAACGGATACACGTATTCGATTTTGTGTCTCCTGCCTTTCTCTCTCTCTCTGCTCTGGTAGCCATCGTGTTCTGTGGCCCTAAGGTGAACTCACGGGCCGGATGAGCTGGACGCTCTCAGGGAAGTTGCCCACGAAGGTAAGCGTGCTGATTCGCTGGGAAAGCCGGGGGATCTTGCTGAAGCGCAGCATGAAGCGGTCTTCCTCGCTGAGCTCGTCCGGAGGCCTGCCCTCACGCTCGTAGTCGTGGATGAGCTTCATTTCGTACTCTGTGGGAACGAAACGCTCCAGGAGCTCCAGGAAGTCCAGGCTCAGAGCGTTCCGGTCGTACCTGTGGGGATTCAGTTAAGTATCTCACTAATGCAGGAAGTTCCGCCGGTGCAACACGTGATCCAGATTCTCGGCCGGATCATTCAGAGGATTTTACCTTTCAATGGCGCAGAAGATGTCAGACGCGGCCATTCCTCCCTTGCGCAGCGTGATGGCAAGGTTTTTGGCCCTGTTGGGCTCCATTAGAGACACTTTACTGGGGCTCTTGTGGGCCAGTTTCATCTTGAGGGTGCCCAGTTCTACAGCTGTGGACTGAGCCTTGGTCTTGAACTGCTCCTCAAAAGCTGCCATGTTCAGCTCCTGAGGGAGATCGGGTGAGGAGAGGGGACAAATATGAGAGATGGAATCTGAGGTGATGGACGTGGTTCATCCATCAGTGAGGCTAAAGAGCGAGCAGGAAATCAGACCTTCGCAGCATCAGCAGCACGTTCTGACTTGACTAGAAGGAAAAGGAAATCCTTCCTATCTACACCTGAACACCATTTATCCACCGGCACACCTGCCTTCTGTCTGAAAAAACCCAAACACTACATTCTGATTGTACATCGAACTGAATGACATCATCCGCTCACTCACAGCCCTGATGTCTGGAGGAAATGTGAAGTCATTCAGACTCAGTCAAATGTGTAAGGGTATTCAGAGCTACATCTATCAACCATATCATTATAACTACTGACAGGTGATCAGGCCAGAATAGCACTGATTATCAGTTAGTGGGATTGATTATCAAGAGCAACACCTGGACCTGAGAGCAGATGTGTTTGACGCTGGAGAAATGGACAAGCGTGAGAATGAATGCTACTTTGACGACAATAACACTAAACGTCTCCATGACGACAGATTTCAGAAGTTTACAATCAATGAAGGAAGCAGCGAGGGACACATGGAACGACGAACGGGTCAAACCTCCAGCACCAGCTCATCGTCCAGCTCGCTGAAGACGGTCCCGGTCACCTGGCTTGATTTGAGCGCCTGCCAGTTCAACAGCGGCATGCGATATTTGGTTTTAATGGGTTTCTTTTTTCTATAATCTAGGAGAAAAAAAGGTCTTTAGACAGAGAAAATCAAGAGTTTGTAAAAGAAAGGCTTTTCTAAATTTGTTTCTTGTTGTAATGCATTAAACAGAAAGACATTCTGCCTCTGACTCCAGAATGAAGATACAAAGTTTGAATATAACGATAATGTCCCGTTAGCCCTCTGGTTTCTGACGCCTGTCCTCACGTTCTGAGTCTGAGACCGGCGCCTGGGCGGGCCGGGATCAGTCTGTACAAACCCAGATATCTAAGACTCTGTCTCCTCAATGATCAGAAGACCAGACTTTTCTTCATCACTCAACATCGAAGACAAGGACTAGATAAAATAAGACCTGACCTAAAGTGTTGGTCATGTGACTCTAAATCAAAACTTTATAACCACTTTCAACCTGCAGCATTCCTTCATGGACTCACCTGAGCTCCCAGCAGTCACATCACCTGACGGCTGAGTCCTCCCTCCTCCGGGAGATAGCAAGGGAGGCGGCGCAGCCGGTGGTGGAGGGGGAGGAGGTTGGATCTCAGACAGGTGGGGCTGATGTTCATCAGCTTTGTGGTCCTGAGCTGAATCTGTTTCTTCTGGAGCTGTCAGAGGAACAATGACAGCGTTAACCTCTTCAGTCTGGACAGAAGAGGTATCCTGGAGTCTTTAAGGTTTGTCCCTCCTTCAAGTACGACTTCACGTCCTAACAATAATGACGATGATGATCAAGAAGTTAAGGCATCAGTATGTAACGGCAACACTGCAAAAAGAAGCCAAATATTCTTCAGTTATAATCTCGTCTTGAAATGAGCAAAAACACAACAACAACAAAAAAAGATTCACTCATAAGTAAGTTTTGCTGAAACTGAACAAACAATGGGGAGTCATTATTTAACATTTAAGATTGATTTCTGTAGAAGAAGAAGAAATCCTTAATCGACCACATACAGTCATACTCAGTACAACATAGGGAAATCATTCCTCCATCTGTCCCGTCCCTGAGGGAGCAGTGGGCGGAGCCTGTGAAACGCCCGGGGAGCTAGGGTTTCAAGGTCTTGCTCAAGGACCCTACGACAAGTAGACCCTGGTAGGACACACGGAGTTCAACCTGAGACAACGGAGCGAGGTCAGCAGAGACTGAGAAAAGATAAAACTACTGGGCCGCGGCGTCACGCCGGCACAGCAAGAAGATAGCGGGTTCAAATCCACCTCTGCCGGCCTTTCTGTGTGGGGTTTGGGACAGATGTGGGCAACAGATGAATGAATAACCTTAAATGGACAGATGTGGAGAATGGATGAATGAATATCCTTACAGGACAGATGTGGACAGATGTGGAGAACGGATGAATGAATATCCTTACAGGACAGATGTGGACAGATGTGGAGAAAAGATGAATAATATCCTTACAGGACAGATGTGGACAGATGTGGAGAAAAGATGAATAATATCCTTACAGGACAGATGTGGACAGATGTGGAGAACGGATGAATAA
>VRLP01010140.1:0-10524 GCA_009660295.1 Lophius piscatorius
GAAATGTGTTTTGCTTTTGGGAAATTTGTTTTGGATTTTTGAAACGTGTTTTTCTATTGGGAAATTTGTTTTGGATTTTTGAAACGTGTTTTTCTATTGGGAAATGTGTTTTGGATTTTTTAAATGTGTTTTGCTTTTGTAAAGTTGTTTGCACTTCTGGGCCACCGTAGTTGTCTGCCTCCTGAACCAACACTGGGATGGAGTACTACCACCAAGAACCTGTCTCAACCCTTCCCTGAAGTTCGCACAGCAACCTTCCTTTCACAGCTTCCACCATTTGACCTCCTGCTCTATCTTTGCTCTTTTCCTCTTTTCTACCACCAGTCATTCTACATACTTAGCTGTATGGCTATGTTATTTCCGTTCACCGCCTTGCAGTCTCTAATCTTTTTCTGGTTGCCTCTTCTGTATACGATGTAGTCTACCTGCGTGCTCTCATATGTCACACTGTGTTCAGTGTTCTGAAAACTCATCAATATATGACATTCATGAGTTTCCTCAAGAACTCTGAAACTAGTTTCAGATCTCCATCTGAGTGTGTGCAAATTTATCTGAAGACAAAGGTGACATTAGCCGAATCGTTCATTCTTGATCATGCAAACAGCATTTTGAATCGGTACAGGATGGCCGAGCAGCTGGAATGTCTTAATCCAACATCTATAAGTTCAGACCAGATCAAGTTACACTAAGAGGGTAAAGGTCAGGAGCTAGCACAGTCACTGGAGACAAATTAAATGGCTGGTTATCCTACAATGCCACAAATTGTCTTTGAACAGCATGGTTGGAAAGTAACCATTATAGATCACTTATTGTATGTAGTGTATTGAAGCACTACTATAAGGTAAGATGGGTTAAAGAACACAGTAGAAAACCCCTATAGGCTAATAAGGCAGTGTCCACTTTTTACTGCTTCACAGTGAAACATTTTCAAAATAAAAATGGAAAAAATACATACAGCTTGTGTGGGGCAAACACCAGTTTCCATGATGCCCTATGATTTGAAAATATGTCATTTGTATCTTTTTCTGAGCCCGTCTGGGGCCGTTGTCCTATATAGGTCAAGATGTCACTATCTCAGCCTACCTGTGTTTACATGTTAGCTGGGAGTTACATCACAAAAACAAGGAGCAGTGACGTGTGTGTGTGTGAAGGAGAAGTGTTTGTAAACATGGCCGTAACTACCATTAAGGTCACTTTGGTTCTCCAACGATATTAACAACACCAATATGATGGACTTCCTATTTGAAAAAAATGGGGAGGAGAACATATCCTACAGTTAGGGTCTTCAACCAAAGCTTGGTGATATATGGTATAGAGAGACATTTTCCAGTATACTCCACTTGGAGGGGTAGGGCATGTATTTGGATTGCACTCCAGTCACTCAGGTCACTTTTTTTGTTTTTGGGGGCTTGAACATTCTTGAATACTTATTCAATTTGTTGGACGATTGAGGGTGAAATGTATGTATAAAATTTCAAAAGGAAGGGAACAATGACTCTACAGTCCCACCTGGAGTGACAGCCCCAGGACGTTTTTTTCACTTAGAAGTACGAAATTTGGTACACATTTTTCATCCCAGGAGGGTTAGAAAAAAAGTCTGTTGGAGTGATGACTTAAATCAAGCAGCAGATTTGAATTTCCAGGGATTTTTGGAGTTTCAAGGTGTTGTTATTTTATGTATCTAGTATTAGAATTTAAACCTGATTGTTGATCAACATGTTAAGACCATGAAGATTAAAAGTTATTTAAAGCTTGGTCTGATGTCTCGCCATGAAAACCGAAACTGCCAGACCTCCACTGGTCTGATCTGCCCCGAACTTTATACATTGGATAAAAGTCCCACCTTAAAGAAGTCTAAATGAAGAAATATCTATTCTGTCGAGGAAATTATGTTTTATACTTTGACAAACATTTACAAGTTCATTAGCTCAACAGAGCTAAAATTTGGTATAGAAGGCCATGACCAATTGTAGATGCTCGGTGTTGATGAATGAGAGTTTTTGTCCAATGGCGTGCGAAAGTGGTGGGGCAAATTTATAAGAAACGAGTAGCTATTATTAAGAGATTAAACATACACAAGGGTTTGAGAAGTAGGTGTGGTAAAATGGCTCTTCTTTTTTTTTAAATATTGCAGGGGGGCTTTATTTAAAAAAAAAGCAATAAGAAAGAAAAAAATAAATTTGAAACTTCGTACCCATGTGTATCTAGCAAGGATCTAAAAAAAAGCCTGCTCTAAAGTTATAATTTAACAAACTTGTCCTTGATATTTGATAGGATAAACTAAGAATTTGATGGAAAATAATCTCAGAGCATTCAGGATGAATAGTTATTAAAGGTTTTTCTTTAACTTGAGAGGTGTGGCCAGGGCAGTACGGCGTGTCTTGATCCCGCATCGGGATGCAAAAGTGCTCATAACATAATTTTCCATTGTCCAGTCAGTCCCAAACGTCAAATGTTGATCCCGACCTATACCTTTACCGTTATTCAGTTACAGTGATAGCACAACCTGCTGGCAACAGCAAGTAAAACCTCAAATAACAAAGTTAATTTGAATAATGAGAAACAGCCTGATGGGCAAATGGGTGTGAGGGCCTGTTAAACACTGCTTGCAGCTTTAATTAATATTAAAACACCTCTTTCTTTACAATCAAATGCATAAATCAAATTGCATTATTTCGAGTTGCTAAGCTTCTAAGTTTGCTAGAAGTGTTTCTTGAATGACACATACAGTAAATCAGCCTTTGATTTTGTGAGGTTATTAATTACTTTCAGTTCTATTGCAGGTGCAGAAGTCATGCACATTCCATGTTACCACGATGAGCGCATACATGTTTGTATGTTAGATATATCTGGAAGAAACAGGAAAGGGGAAGGGATGTAGTTGGGATGAGGGAAGGTGAGAGGGAATGAAGCCAGAGCTGGGGTATAAAGAGTATTCATGATCAAAGTTCAAGAATACTTGATCTCAACCTAACCTTTCCTGGCTATGTAAATAACATAGATAAGAGATTGCAAACATAAAACTGGACATACTTTACCACACAAGTGGTGATGACACAGTATTTAAAAATATAGCACAAAATACAATTTTACAAAATGAATAAGAGTAACACTGTGTTCAATTGTAAGCAATGGTGGGTGGGCGGTTATGGATATAGAAAAATAATGATTAGATTTGATTTGAGGTTATTTTGTCGAATTGTCCATCGAACCCAGCCACACAGGAGTCACAAGCTAGCGTAGGCTACTTCTAGTGCCAGTCCCAAGCCTGGATAAATGGGGAGGGTTGTGTCAGGAATGCCATCTGACGTAAAGTTCTATTTGTTTTCCAAATAAGAAGTTCCATATGTGTTACATAGGTCATAAAGCATTATTTTCGTCATAAACATTACCTTAATGACATTAAATGTTCCCTTTAGGATTTTATCATAAACGTTATCCAACCAGTCACACCTGAGGATGAGCTCTGTCTAAAAACGTTTGATTACACAGAACATAGGGTCACACAATATCGAACATGATATTGATCCAGAAAATATTTTTTTACTCAACATGAATTTGCGGTGCAACTACTTTACGGAGGAACAATTTAGAAATAATGTCATTGTTGACGGGATATTATCAATAATACATTTTAACAGCAGGAGGCTCTGGGATGAATAGATCAGAGATCCAGGACTGTTTTAAACAATACAACAAGAATTTATCTTTTATAGCAGTTTCTGGGACTTTGCTACATGAAGAACAAACTGCCATGGTCCAGATTGAAGGCAATTATTTATTTACTACAAACAGGTTAAGAAAAAGGGGGCTGGAGTTGTTGCACTGTATATAATTTCATCCAACCATAGTGAAATTGTTAAAAACATGTCAGTTGCAATAGAAATTATGATGGAATACGTGAAAGTGAATTAGAGAAATCAGAAAATACAATTATAAGTTGTGTATATAGAGCATCGGGAACTGACATTGATACGTTCAAGGATAAATTGTCGGAAATGTACAACTTAATTAATAACAAGATGATTTTTGTCTGTGGAGATTTTAATAGAGATCTTATAAATCCTCATGGACAAACACAAATAATACATTATATAAATTCAATGTTTTGCATGGGATTGTACTCTTCAATAACCACCCGAGCAGGATAATTGTAAATACTGCCACACTCATCAATAATATATTTACAAATGTTAAGGAGGGGAATATAACTTGAGGTTTAATCATAAATTATGCTAATGATTATTTGCTTGTTTTTGTAACCATTGAATCCAGTATATATAAAAATAAGGGGAAAGTAAACATTAGTTTAATAAGACAAGTAACTGAAAGTGTCATCGACTATCTCAGGGAGGACTTAAAAAAATCAGGAGTGAAATTTATGTTGAAGTTATAGATGAGTCTAATGAAACATTTATTTCCATAATATCTAAATCGTATGATAAACATTGTCCTCTTGAGGTTGAAATGGAAAAAACAAACAAATACACAGACAAGCCATGGATAAAAAAACGGATTACAAAATGCCTGTAAAAAGAAGAATTTATTATATAAGGAATATCTAAAATTTTGAAAGCGGAAAACAAATATAAGACTTAAAAAGATAAGCTAACCAGTATTATGAGATATAAAAGACTTGTATTACAGTAAACTACTGTAAAAAAAAAGACAGAACTACTATAAAAGAAACTTGGAGAGTTTTAAATGAAATTTGAAAATATGTCATTTGTATCTTTATCTGAACTGAAATCATGAGAGTAGGCTTTACAGGCTGGGCAAATGTAGTCCAGCCTGTAAAGGAAAAATTAAAAAGAAATTCCCCATGCTACTTTATTCCAACAATGATATGGTTATCATGGAAAATAAACTTTTAGAAGACAAATTAAGGAATATTTTGTAAATGTAAGAAAATATAGCTCTTTCCATTCAACCTCCAAATAGCACAGATGGAGTAAACAGTAATATTATTAACATCAATACACATTCAATGGTTATTAGAGAAACGGACGGAAAATAAATAATTGATATTGTACACAAATCTAAAAATAGAAATCCACAAACAGGAATGGTTATGAAATGTTTTTCATTAAAAAGATTATTGACTGTATTGTTAAACCTTTTAAATTATATCTGTTATCAGTCCCTGATGGGGGGGGGGTATTCATTCCCCGAACAAATGAAAATAGCAGAGTTCTTTCCAATATACTAATCTGGTGACAAACATGTTATCAAATTATGGGTCTATCACACTGTTATCACAGTTTTCAAAAATGTTGCCAAAAATATTTGTAAAAAAACTTCATGATTTCATATCTAAACATAACATACTCTGCGAACAGCAATATAGATTCAGAAAAAGACGGACTACCTCACTTGCACTCATGGGTTTTGTTGAACAGATAACTAATGTCGCAGAGAGAAATAAATATACAGTTTTTTCTTTACTTATAAAAAGAGTTGACAATGTTGATCATAAATTGTAATCTAAATTGAAGAAGTATGGTATCAGAGGACTTGCCCATAGTTGGCGAACATGTTTTTTTTTTTTTTTTAATATGGACAGGCATCCGTATGTCCATATTAATAAAGCAAATTCAAACGTTTTAAATTTAACATGTTGGGTGCCACATGCCTAAGCACCTTTGCTGTTTATTTTATACATTACCGACATTTGCTTGGTTACAAAATCATTGAAATGTATATTATTTACTCTACTATATTTTGTAGTGGGGAGCATTTAAAACAACGTCTGCAGAAAATGCAGAAAATCAGAAAATCTAAAATTGGTTTGATGCTAATAAACTCTCTACACCCTGGAGAAACAAATTGTATAATATTTGTAAACACATTATACACATTATTCACTATTCACTCATAGTCCCATACATGACTTGTGGTATGGGGAAACACATATAAATCAAATACAAACTCTATTTTCTTACGGCAAAAGAAAGCCATACGAATTTTAAACAAAAGACCCAATCGAGAGTCAACTAATCCACTTTTTAGCAAGCTAAACATACTGAAATTCAAAGACTTGGTAGATTAGAAGACAAAACAAATCGTGTACAACGCTAAAAATGGACAATTACCACAAAGTATCTAGATGTTGTTTAAAATGAGGCACAGCAAACACAATCTGAGAGGAACATACATATTTGAAAAAAACAAAGATATGAACAAATGTTAAAAATCATTGTCTGTCAGTGAGGGATGTGAAACTGTGGAATGTCTGTTCGGAAAATGTTCAAACATGTAGTACTCTGAATAGGCTCAAAAAACTTTTTAAGACTACATTTTGTGAAATATACTATGGAAAATTAAAACTAATGTGACAATACATGAAACTGCAGATATGGTAATATTAATAATCTGTGCCTGTTCTTGCCATTAACCGGATTTAGTGATATTTATGTCTTTGTAAGGTGTTAAAAAGCTTTAGCTTCAGCCTAAACCCTTTCGGTTTATTGCTAAAAATTCATAAGTTTTTTCTTTGTCATTCTGATTTTTTTTTTGTTTATTGGAAATGAACCAAAATAAATTCATTCAATTCAAATCATATCTTCCCTATATGACCACATATACACTGAACCGCTATTTTTAAAACGACAGCCGAGCGAGTTTCATCCGATAAACTAGAAATAATATTTTTTATTTTAAAATTAACAACAAAAGCTGATTTCTTTTCAGCTCTGGATCTCAACATAATCTTGAAAAGCCATGGACAGCACTTGCATAGAGACGATGAGCTCCTCTTTCTCCGTTGCTGTGCCTGAATATTGCGCAAGCAGTACTGGGTAAACAGACAGTGACATACTGACGTTATAGGCGTGGCTCCGACTTGGCTCCTTGCCAGTGGAGTGGCAAACAGGTTCTTAGAAGGTACGCGATTTGAACCAACTAAGCACTGGCACTAGCACCAGCATCGAACTAGCACCAGGTTATTTTTGGTGGAAAAGGGGTAACAGTGAAGAATAAATACCACCTTCCACTTATCAGCACAGCCTTTGAGCCCCTCCACAAGGCCACGGTGATCTCAAATATAGATCTCCGAAATGCTTACCACCCAATTTGAATTTGGGAAGGAGATGAGTGGGATGGGCATTTTGAATATTTAGTCATGCCTTTTGGACAAACCAATGCCCCCCAGTGTTCCATGCCCTCGGAAACAATGTCTTAAATGACATGTTGAATTGTTTTGGTTTCTTCTACCTTGAGGCCATCTTGATTTTTTTGAACATAGAGACGATAGAGCACCGGTCTATCATGTACAACATGATAGACTGGTTCTCCAACGTCTCTTGGAACCGCGGATGCACATGGTGTTGCTGGGAGAGGGGGGAATTCCGACTTTGTTGTATACAGATTTTGGGCACAACTGGCTTTTATGTTTAGTAGGCCACCACTGACCAGTGCACATCCTAAGCTGCCATCTACACCTTGAGTTAGACAAGGTGTAACTTTTTGGCCATTTTTCACCTCAGATTGTGATGGATCACTTAAGCAGGTGACAGGTATAAAAAACACTATGAAAAATAAATATAAGAAGTCCTTTCTCTTACAATGGCCCATTCTGGTAATCTGCGCTGTGAGAAGAGTTTGTTCAGGCTGACATCTTGAAAGCCAGCTAGGAAAAAAAATTTCTGTGTTTGTGTACGTGTATGCAGTTCACCTGGTGAAGAAGACAACATGATTAGTATCACCAGCTTCAGATTGAGAGTCAGTTTGGTTTTTAAGAGTACCTAGTAGGTGCAAAAAATTTCTGCTGACTACTTTGGCTTCCTATATTTAATGTATCAACTGCTTTCTTTTGCCCTACTTCTTATTAACATCTTTGAAAAGAAGATGGATGAAGATGGAAGCACATGATTGGCATGTCGAACAGATGTCCCTATATTGTTTCTCTTGTTGCCAATTGTTGTTTTTTAATAGTAGCTACAAAATTATTCTTCCCAAGATAAAATCTGAGAAATAACCCATGCTATGCTTCTTGTTACGCTAGACAATCTAATGTCAGACTGTTTGACTTAAGAGATTTAGATTTAAAATTAAGATTTAAGACAATACAGATTTAATTACATTAATCTATTTGATAACATTAATTAATTTAAATGACATTGTACATTGAAACATTTCTGCAGTTGGCCACCAGGTACTTTGACATATACATTTTAATTGTACATAAATATCTTCTTTTTTTCTTTTTCATCACATGGATCGGCATATTTCACACTTTAACAGAAGTAAAAAAAACAATTAATGACCTAAAATAAACAACCTCACTGATATATGTAATGTTAACACAACTAAATTGTAAAATGTGTCGTGGACTATTTTCTTCTGTCAGGTGGTCTTGGTGTAAAACTGTTTCGGGAACTCAATTTGCTAAGAGTCATTGCAAACTATATTTTATACAAACATAATTTGGGCAATTTAAATTATGCTGTTTAAGAAAAAGAAATTTCATAAATATATATATAATTTATATTTTTTAAATAAAATACATTTTGTTTAAGTATATTTTCAACAATTTGGGTTTTCCTTAAAATTGTACCAAATAACACACACTAATTTGAGTTCACCTCACGATTAGTGATGTTTAATTTTTTGCATAGTTAATTAAGCAAATACATTTAAATAAGAAGTAATTGATTTAACAATAAATAACCCTAATTTACATAATGTAGGGAAGATTAAAAAACAAATTAGGTGGGAGCTGAAGGATTTTGTTCTACATACATAGAATTAATCATCCTTAACACATCTCCATTTACTGCTTTTGTTTTGAAATTTCAATACCGGACGTTAAACGCCCTGTATTCACGCTTTCTTGACTGTGGTCATTCGAGCAGCAGCGAGGAGATAAACGTCCCTCTCAGTGCCGGAAGTTACTTCACCACATTCCCCACACATTTACAGCCGTACACACGCACACACCCACATTGATAATTAAAGCGAATCCCGATCAAGTTAGTTTTAATCTATTCCAGTCGAAGGCGAGAGTTGGGGACACAGAAAGGATTAAACCGACTATCTCACTGACCGAACCCGGAACATGGCTTCAACGACCTGCACCCGCTTTACCGAGGAGTACCAGCTGTACGAGGAGCTGGGGAAGTAAGTCCGAACCCCGTAACCCAGTCTTTATATCTGTATAACTTTTTATCGCTTACCAAACCAATCTTTAGTTACGGTGGAGTTTAATCTCCGGTTATGTTTCATGTCTACATACCTCCGCCTTCCTGAGGTTAGGGTCACCGGTAGAGTCATCTACCTGTCCCTACTCTCCTATGATGATTGTGAGTTAGGTTTAGAACTTTGGTCATCAACCTTTACCTGGTAAAGTTCACTTTTCATGGGCCAATTGCTCAAGCTTTAATGTTTACAAATATAAGAAAATAAGCTCTAAATGCTAGATAATAACCATCTTTTGTTTTTTGTTTTACAACAAGTTGAATATCAATTTTAATATATGGGCTTTGTGAAGGCCCACT
Source organism: Lophius piscatorius (assembly GCA_009660295.1). Taxonomy (NCBI): domain Eukaryota; kingdom Metazoa; phylum Chordata; class Actinopteri; order Lophiiformes; family Lophiidae; genus Lophius; species Lophius piscatorius. The sequence goes on from VRLP01010140.1 coordinate 9,495, forward strand.
GTGAACTGAAATACTTAAACGGTCTCTTCAAATCTGGCTAGAAGATAGAAATGAATACATGAATGACTGCAGTACATGAACACTGAACACAGTTTTGATAAGTACTGTGCAGTTTTATTCAAAAGTATACAAAGCATCCCAAAATTATGTGTGATGGCTGTTTAGGAAAAATGTATGTATGTATGTATATATGTATATGTATGTATGTGTATATATATATGTATGTGTATGTATATATATATGTATGTATATATATATGTATGTATATGTATATATATATGTATGTATATGTATATATATATGTGTATATATATATGTATGTATATGTATATATATATGTGTATATATATATATATGTATGTGTATATATATATGTATATATATATATGTATGTGTATATATATATGTATATATATATATGTATGTATATATATATGTATGTATATATATATATGTATATATATATATATATGTATGTATATATATATATGTATATATATATGTATGTATATATATATATGTATATGTATATATATATGTATGTATATACATATATGTATATGTATATACATATATGTATATGTATATACATATATGTATATGTATATACATATGTATATATATATATGTATGTATATATATATATGTATATGTATATGTATGTATATGTATATATATATGTATATGTATATATATGTATATATATATGTGTATATATATATGTATATATGTATATATATATGTATATGTATATATATGTATGTATGTATATATACGTGTCATCAGCGTAAGTTACATACATACATACATATGTGTGCGTGTACATATGTATGTGTCATATCCACTCTACCTACATAAAAACTGATGCATGTTCCTCCGCAGCCTCTCCATCCTCATCATCATCATCATCTCCTCTGTCAACTATCCGCGCTTGTCTGGAGGAGATAAAGGTGTGGATGAAAAACAACTTTCTCCAGTTGAACAGCTCCAAAACCGAAGCTATTTTAATTGGCACCCCACATCAGACCCA
>VRLP01010141.1:0-10523 GCA_009660295.1 Lophius piscatorius
CTGTGTGAACCTGGACTGTTTCTCTGTGTGAACCTGGACTGTTTCTCTGTGTGAACCTGGACTGTTTCACTGTGTGAACCTGGACTGTTTCTCTGTGTGAACCTGGAGGCAGACTTTCAGCTGGTTGATCTCCAGTAAAACCTTCTTCCTCTCAAACAATCGTTTGTTAATCATCGCAGCTTTTTGAAAATCCTGTGAGACTGAATCAGCGACAGCCTCCAGCCTCCAGCTCCAGCTCTGGCATTTTTAAAGGCATTCTGGGAAATGTAATAAAACCAAAGACAAACACGAGCAGCTTATCCAACTGCTGCCAGCCCATAATTGAGTTTAGATGCCGATGAAGGTCAGAGGAGCGTTCCACTAATGTCTGAGAAAACAGGGCTCAGATGTTTTCTGAGGGCCTCCAGCCTTTAGAGACTATCGGCGTTCTCAGGGGGAGGAGGACGTCTGAAACCAACAGCATCAAACACGCCGTGTTTGTTTACTGTTCTGAAAGCAGAAGGAACCCCGTTGCATAGTGGGAAATGTAGGATCTTCATCAGAGGAGAAAACCAACTACTAGACGGTACCTGCAGTCGTTACCTCTACCCGGGTCAGACCACCTTTTGGACCCTCGGAACCACTGAAGACTTGAGATTGGCTAACGTTAGCTCTGATAGCTGACAGTCAGTAGCATTAGCTTTGAAGGATGAAATCGGTAAATTTGGCATTGTAGCTAAGGTTATCTTAACTTAGCTGTGATTGCCGATGTTAGCCATGGGGTGTAGCATAGCTAACATAGCTAGCACCTGCTATGATGGAGGGAAATATTTCATGCAAGCCCAAAAGGTTTTTCTCAAATTCAGACAAAAAAGGCTGTTAATGGATATTTCAGCTCTAATGTTTCAGTACAAAGGCTGCAGGCTGAGTGGGCGGAGCCACGGACAGAAAGCGCGTCTCCTAACAAACCCGTGACTTTTTGTTCTATTATTAGAGACAGATAATGTGATTCGGTGCCAGTGGATGGATTCTGGGCGTGTCGAGAAGACCACACCACCAGACTCCTTTTATGTTGTTATTTAAGGCAATAACCACAAAGACAGTCTTTCAGGAAGCGACGCGATTATTTCTCTGAAAACTGACTCATGAAACGAATGATTGAGAACCTGAAAGACCCTCTTAGAGTCAGAAGCCCTTCTTACACTATCTGTTCAAGAGGGGGCTGCTGCTCTTCATCTTCAACCGCCTCAAAGGCAGAATCCAGGGCTTTCACGTTTATCCATCAGTGGTTGGTTAGTGAGGGGTCTGTCTCTGAGGGGTCTGTCTCTGAGGGGTCTGTCTCTGAGGGGTCAGTCTCTGAGGGGTCTGTCTCTGAGGGGTCAGTCTCTGAGGGGTCTGTCTCTGAGGGGTCTGTCTCTGAGGGGTCTGTCTCTGGGGGGTCTGTCTCTGAGGGGTCAGTCTCTGAGGGGTCTGTCTCTGAGGGGTCAGTCTCTGAGGGGTCAGTCTCTGAGGGGTCTGTCTCTGAGGGGTCTGTCTCTGAGGGGTCAGTCTCTGAGGGGTCAGTCTCTGAGGGGTCTGTCTCTGAGGGGTCAGTCTCTGAGGAGGTGGTATGAGGGGTGACTGGGGGAATTTAACCCCTCGCCTTGTCTGACAGGTAACCTGGCTGTGACCCACAGATGGAGGAGGTGTGAGGGCAGGAGGGCAGACAGGGCCGAGGAGGGAGGACCTCAGCCCTCAGACTGTAGAACCAGGTGATGTGGAGACATCTGGACCTTCTGATGCTCAGCTTGAGTCAGGGCCAGATTTCATTTGTTGTTGTTGAAGGTTTTCTTTCAGATGATTTCCTCTTTCTCTGGAGGCTCCGTGTTCCTTCTTCTGGTCTTTACAGGAAACTCCTGCTGCTCTCTGGATGAAAACTTGCTCAATGTTTAGTTTTACTTCCTTAAACTCAGACTAAATGCTTCGCTGAAGATTTTATCTGCTGAATCTCGATTTCTAACATTGTGATTTTCAAGAGGAGCGTCGCCTCATGATGAAAGTTCATCAGCAGCAGAATGACATCATCCTCCGTTCATCTGACAAAGTCAAATATTCACTCATTCTGCAGCTCCTGGGTTAAGATGATCACCAAGGTCTAAGGTCAACCACCCCAGCCTTACTACCAACAGTCCAACCAATCCACCAACCGAACAACCAACAATCCAACCAACCAATCAACCAACCAACCAACCAATCCACCAACCAACCAACCAATCCACCAACCAACCAACCAATCCACCAACCAACCAACCAAACAACTAATCTACCAACCAAACAACCAACCAATCAACCAACCAACCAACCAATCCACCAACCAACCAACCAAACAACCAACCAACCAATCCACCAACCAACCAACCAAACAACCAACCAACCAACCAATCCACCAACCAACCAACCAACCAAACAACCAACCAATCCACCAACCAACCAAACAACCAAACAACCAACCAAACAACCAAACAACCAACAATCTAACCAATCCACCAACCAACCAACCAACCAAACAACCAACCAACTAACAATCCAACCAACCAAACAACCAACCAACCAAACAACCAACCAACCAAACAACCAAACAACCAACAATCTAACCAATCCACCAACCAACCAACCAACCAAACAACCAAACAACCAACCAACTAACAATCCACCAACCAACCAACCAAACAACCAACCAAACAACCAACCAATCCACCAACCAAACAACCAACCAACCAACCAAACAACTAATCTACCAACCAACAATCTAACAAACATTTTTCGTTGGTTAAGTGGACCCTGATCCAGATCGACAGTTTTAGAATCTTTTTCTTCAAATGGTTGTTGATTTGGTCGGATGAAGGAGAAAACCGTCCCATCAGTAAACTCATCAGGTCCGGACTGAAACCTGAGGACTAGGACTACAGAATCCAACCCGATCTGGATTCTGTAGTCAAACTTGCTCTGGTCTGGAGGTTCTGAGGAGCTCAGGAGACCTGGCTGGTGAAGGAAACCCTGCAGAGTCCTCGGTTCCTCAGTCCCAGAGGACTGGGACCGGTTCTGTCCTGGTGGGGGGGTAACCACTGCTCTCAGGCACAGAGGGAGTGGGCTCAGGCTGTAATTACTGTAATGAAGGATTGTGGTCTACCTTTCCGCCCTCCTTACATGTCCTCTCAAGCCCCTCCCTGTTCCGCTGGATCGGGCTTCTGCGATGTTGGTAAGGAGATACCCTGTTTATGTGGAGGTGGGTGTTCTCCTCTAACCAAACCAGCTTTCATCTGCTCCTCCTCCAGAGGGAGTGGAGCAGGAGCAGCGCCGTCTTCAGGATCCACCAGCTGTGTGGTTTCTCTGCACCCAAAGGTGTTCAGGTCTCGTCACGCCGTTCCCTGTGGAACGGCTTCTGCAGAAGCTCCATGATGTGGTCTAGATGACTTCACCATTTAAGACCATGTATGTTGGTGCAGGTTCTCCTGCATCCGGGTCAGGGGGATCCTTCAGAGTTGAACCTGCAGCAGCTGGTGGTCTGTCGGCAAACCGCTGACCAATAATCAAGACCACCGTGTCCCTGAGCGACCCCCCCACCTACATGAGTGACGGGTGGACGTCAGACGTCCCCCCAGCCAGATGTGAAGCTCCACTCAGAATAAAGAGCTGAAGAAGACTTGTAGACCTCCAGTCTATATAGAGGTCAGGAGACACAAAGTAACTGATTACTTTATTCATGTGTAATCCTGAATGATGCACCTCTGAGTGTCTCTGCTCAGATCTCTGAGTGTCCCTCAGGACGCCTTAGACCCGCCCTCTGAGTGTCCCTCAGGACGCCTTAGACCCGCCCTCTGAGTGTCCCTCAGGACGCCTTAGACCCGCCCTCTGAGTGTCCCTCAGGACGCCTTAGACCCGCCCTCTGAGTGCAGGACCAGAGACCAGGGACGGCTCTGGGCCGAGACCGGTTCCAGGTGTCTGGGTGATGCCAGGAAAGCAGGCCTCTGGGATCCTGCAGGATTCATTGAGAAACCTGATCCTGGAGTTGCAGAGGAAGACATGTGGGGCTGAGGGTCCGTGTGTGGGTGTGTACTCAAACACTGTATACTCTCTAGGAGACAAATTAAAGGAACAGTTCAAACTTCACTAATTATCTGCCCACCTTCACGCTTATGGAAAGTTCTCCTCCACAACCGGAGCAGAAGAAGAGAACGGAAAAAGAAGAAGAGTTCAAACCAGATCAGACCCTGTTTGAGAAACCAAACCAACCAACATCCTACCAACCAACATCCAACCAACCAACCAACATCCAACCAACCAACATCCAACCAACCAACATCCTACCTACATCCAACCAACCAACATCCAACCAACCAACAGCCAACCTACATCCAACCAACCAACATCCAACCAACCAACATCCAACCAACCAACATCCAACCAACCAACATCCTACGTACATCCAACCAACCAACATCCTACCAACCAACATCCAACCTACATCCAACCAACCAACATCCTACCTACATCCAACCAACCAACATCCAACCAACCAACATCCAACCAACCAACATCCTACCTACATCCAACCAACCTACATCCTACCAACCAACATCCAACCAACATCCAACAAACCAACATCCTACCTACATCCAACCAACCAACATCCAACCAACCAACATCCAACCAACCAACATCCTACCTACATCCAACCAGCCAACATCCTACCTACATCCAACCAACCAACATCCAACCAACCAACAGCCAACCTACATCCAACCAACCAACATCCTACCAACCAACATCCAACCAACTCACAGCTCAACCACACAACCAACCAACATCCAACCAACCTACATCCAACCAACCAACATCCAACCTACATCCAACCAACCAACATCCAACCGACTCACAGCTCAACCAGACAACCAACCAGACAACCAACCAACATCCAACCAGTTGTGGTATAAAGTTTTGATGTGTTACAGCCGTTGCTAGCTAGCTGGTTTTGATGCTAACCCTATTATAATAATCTTTACCCTTTTTTTATTATTATTATTACTATTATTATTATAATTATTACTATTATTATAATTATGAATATAACATTCTTTTATTCTAAGGGAACCAAACCCCCCGACAGACTTTCATGAGTCTCACAGTTGGACCACCTGAGATCTTTGACTCTCCTGCAGCATCTGTAGCTTCTCTTAGTCTCCTCCAACCCTGAGGTCGTCTTCAGACGCTCCAGACGTTTGGTGATTCCATCCATCTCTCTATCAGCTCTCAGAGGAACATCAGGACCTTCTGCTGCTCTGCAGATACGTGACCAGGAGGGCTGAGATGTTTGTGTCGGGCTCCTGGGTGATCCTTCCTCCTTCTTCTTGTTGAGCAACATTTGTCCTGTTGATATTCTTGTGTTTGTCGGGGAGGAAGAGCAGAAGGAGCTCGGAGGAGATCTTGTTTCCATCAGACCTGGTCTCCTCTGCTGAGGAGCTCCAGCTTCTCCACCAGCGGAGCTAAAGTGACACCTAGTGTTCAGCAGCAGAACCGCAGCCTCCTGGTCAGACGGCTCTTCAGACGTACAGGTCCATGAGCTCTTCTGGCTCCCTCCACCCACCTCCACCCAACTCCTCCCACCTCCTCCGTCTTTAAAATGACATGAAACACAACAACAACAACAACAACAAGAAAAGAATCTGAATAAAAATGTAAAGGAACATTCTAGAAAAATCGAAACAGATAATAGTTAAATAAGTGTCCCGTCTGAAATGACAGGAAATCTACCTGAGGAGAACTTTAACTCCGCCCCTCTTTGATTCCCGCTGCTCCGCAGCACCTGAGCACAGAACCGCCATCAGAGACTGGACTCCAGACTCCGGACTTTACCGAACTCAATGGACATTCTGACCTCTGACCTTTTGATGAATCCCAGGTTCTGTCTGGGCGGATCCTTCTGAGCGGACAGAACCATCTCAGTCTCTCACTGTTTCCTCCACGTCCAGGATGTTCACTTACAAACGTGGTCTCATCTGTTCTGGTTCTGGTGATGCTAATTTGGGAGCTAACATTCAGACACTTCTGGTTCCGGTGAGGCCCAAACAGCTCCCATTGTAACTTTACTCTGAAGGTTCTGGAAGGCAGCGGTTTCCTGTCTGGCTGTTATGTTGACGTTCGGACCTTCATCTGTAGGAACCACAGATCCAAACCATCAGCAGCTTCTCGGGACGTCAGAACCACCTGTAGGTTCTGAACCAGGCTGTCTGGTTCCAGTACTGCCATCTGCCCATCAACTGACTGGTGGTCTTAAGACCGCTTTGGTAGTTCTGACCACCGCAGACCAGGAACACTTACAGTTCTGGATCTGTTCTGACCCGGTCCTCCAGCCATCTCATTGTTTATGAAGGGAAACCCGCCCCTCTTTGGTCGTTGACCCGGGTCAGTACTCCTCAGTTTCTGCCGTGGTCATGACCATCTATGCGTTTGGCCTGAAGCTCCTCCCCTTCCCCTCCTAGACGTCGGGCCTGCAGGCCTTTCCAAACCCAATCCGACTCTCAATGCCCGATTGTGTGAAGTTCTGCCGTGCTCCGTCCGCCCGCATCGACCCGCTTTGGTCCTGAACACAGACACAGGTGTGACGGCGTCTGTATACGGAGAGAACGTGTCGCGGCGCCCTCATGCACGGCGCCGTACAGCAGCCTCCTTTCTGCTGACGCCGCCTCTGTGGTCCAGATGTTCTGGGAGGTGCTGTGAGCCCAGGATGTTCTGCTCTCCTCGCTGAAGATGTGAGGCGTTCCTGTGGGCCATCCGTCTGGCTCGTTGCCCCGGCCCATCCTTGGCCGGCTCCAGGGGTCCGGGTTCCACTGCTAGCATGCTAATTTGGGGCAGATGTGGGCTACTGGATCAGGTGGTGAGAGGGGGGTCCGGTGCTGGTAGGAGGGAGACACTGGGTTCCCTGTGTGAAGGTCCAACCCTCCAGAATAACATCCTCCTCCTCAGTGGGTCAACAAAGATGTTTTAGGATGTACTGCAGTCTGTCCAGAAACCCTGACCTCCAAAACCAGGTCCTGTTTTCACCCAGGTCCACTTCTGGTTCTCATTCATGTGAGGTGAAACCGGAGCAAAACGACCCAAAGAACCGACTTTAACCCGACCCAAAGGTTCAGAAACCTGAAATCCAACAAACGATTACGACACCAAAAATATGGATGTTTGTTGAAAATGTTGAATGTTAATTAATTAATTGATTGTTGGTTGGTTGAACGGTTGGTTGATTGTTGGTTGGTTTGTTGGTTGATTGTTGGTTGGTTGATTGTTGGTTTGTTGGTTGATTGTTGGTTGATTGTTGGTTGATTGTTGGTTGGTTTGTTGGTTGATTGTTGGTTGGTTGATTGTTGGTTGATTGTTGGTTGATTGTTGGTTGGTTTGTTGGTTGATTGTTGGTTGGTTGATTGTTGGTTGGTTGGATTGTTGGTTGGTTGATTGTTGGTTGGTTGATTGTTGGTTGGTTGATTGTTGGGTGGTTGGTTGATTGTTGGTTGGTTGATTGTTGGTTTGTTGGTTGATTGTTGGTTGATTGTTGGTTGATTGTTGGTTGGTTTGTTGCTTGATTGTTGGTTGGTTGATTGTTGGTTGGTTGGATTGTTGGTTGGTTGATTGTTGGTTTGTTGGTTGGTGGATTGTTGGTTGGTTGATTGTTGGTTGGTTGGATTGTTGGTTGGTTGATTGTTGGTTTGTTGGGTTGATTGTTGGTTGGTTTGTTGGTTGATTGTTGGTTGGTTGATTGTTGGTTGGTTTGTTGGTTGGTTGGATTGTTGGTTGGTTGGATTGTTGGTTGGTTGATTGTTGGTTTGTTGGTTGGTTGATGGTTGGTTGATTGTTGTTTGGTTGATTGTTGGTTGGATTGTTGGTTGGTTGATTGTTGGTTGGTTGGATTGTTGGTTGGTTGATTGTTGGTTGGTTGGATTGTTGGTTGGTTGATTGTTGGTTGGTTGGATTGTTGGTTGGTTGATTGTAGGTTGGTTGGATTGTTGGTTGGTTGATTGTTGGTTGGTTGGATTGTTGGTTGGTTGATTGTTGGTTGGTTGGATTGTTGGTTGGTTGATTGTTGGTTGGTTGGATTGTTGGTTGGTTGATTGTTGGTTGGTTAGATTGTTGGTTGGTTGATTGTTGGTTGGTTGGATTGTTGGTTGGTTGATTGGTTGGTTGGTTGAATGGTTGGTTTGTTGGTTGGTTGGTTGATTGTTGGTTGGTTGATTGTTGGTTGGTTGGTTGGGTTTTTCCTTTGTTTATCAGCCGAGTTGTTAGAAAATCAAACTTCATGACTGCGATGTTGGTTCTGGAGGCGACTCCAGAAGAGGTTGCTGTAAACCTGAACCAGGATCCAGATACAAGAACTCATCTAGACTGTCTTCAGAATTCTTCAACACTATTTTACAATCACAATTTAAAATAAAAAGCTAAGTGAACCTTTTTGGATCATCATCACATGGAATCTGAACCCGGGTCTAAACTGTCCGCCGGTCCAGCCGTTGGTCTCCACAGCTGGGCCCCAGAAACCGATCCCAGCCCGGTGACCTCGGACCACCTGCTGCAGGGTCGGAGGAGAGGAGGATCCCACAGGACCCGTATAACCGACGCAGTGGGGCGCCCCCATTGTGTCCTACTCAGGATTCCAGGAACTGGAGGAGCAGTAGGTCCTCCATCCGGGCCTGGAGGTCCTCTTTGATCAAAGCCTCCATTATTGGATGGGATGTGGCGTCGCTGGGGGGGCGGGGTGAGAGTGCTCAACTGTCTTGTCCCTTTCTTTTTCTTTCAGATGCACACCCCCACCAAGGAGCCGATAGCGAGGTCACGACCTTTCCGGCCGCCCCTCCTCAGCAGACGCTTTCCGTCCGGCTGCTTCCAGAGTTTATCTCGCTCCCACTGAAGGCCGTCTCTCGGCGGCGGCGGTTTGATTCTTCTTCTTTACTCCATTGTGCCACAGTTGGACAGCTGTGCAGCAGATTCTCCTCCGAGACGCCCAGAAGCTTCAGTTCCTCCATTTTCTCATGTTCCTCTGCTATAAGCACAACAATGACGGCGGCGGCGGCGGCGGCGGCGGCAGATACACAGCGAACAGAAACCATGACGACCTCATCTTCTAAAATGAGATTTGGTTTGTCAGGCGTCGGAGTCTTTGGACCCATAATGGATGTAACCTGAAGATGACTGACGGTTATAGAGGGGCTATAGATCCACTCATGGATGGACCCACCAGCCATAATATTATGACCACCTGCTTTTGTCCAGGTGGCCTTTCTGGCATGATTGCTCTGTACCGTGGTGTCTGGTACCAAGTCCTTTAAGTTGTGAGCCGGAGCCTCCATGGATCCGACTGTCGGTCCAGAACATCCCACAGATGCTGGACTTGACTGAGATCTGGAGAACTTGGAGGTCCGGTCAGCACCTTGAACTGGTTCTTGTGTTCCTCAAACATTCCTGCAGTGAGTCAGGGAACATCGTCCTGATGGATGAGACCACTGCAGCTCTGGAGATGTTCACCCTCTCACAGGTAACCATGGTAACCAGATAATCAACATTATTCTGACCACAGCAGCCAGTGGTTATAATGTTATGGCTGTCCAAGTCTTTCTGTATGCATCAGCTTTTTTAAAAGGTTTTATATTCTCTTTTAATAATAATAATAATACATTTAATTTATAATGCACTTTTATTAGCTTAATATTTAATTTGTCTGAAAATGAACTTCTTTGACATGATAAATAAAAGAAAACTATATAATAACTATATAACAACCAAACCAAATAAATAATTCTAAACAGACATTCCATCGATTATCTCAATAATAATAACAATAGTAAGACATTTTAATTATAATGCATTTTACATTTGGAATAAAAATCTCAATTACAAAATATAATAATAATAATAATATGAAAATATTATGAGTCACATATAAAAATAATTATATTGATATGTTATATATATTATATTAGTGACTTAATATTCTTATATTAACATTTTTTTCTGTGATTGAACTGTACTTAGGTCTGACGTCATCAGTCCAATCTCTTCCACGTGTCCCTCTGCTGCCCTCCAGCGGTCACAGTCAGCAGGCTGCAGTACCTCCGTCCACCAGCAGGGAGCAGCACCACACTGGCGGTAACATGAATAAATCAATAATTCTCCATCTTCCTCTTCTCTTCATTCATATTCAGTTGAAGGAGATTTATTCATAAAAGAAATAAATGTTTTAGACATCAAAGCTACAAAAATAATCATAACGAAAACCTCAACTGACGTCATAACAGACGTGTAAGTATGTTCAAAACAGTGCTGCAAGGATCCTGATGAGAGTTCGTAAACACGAACACATCACCCCCGTTCTTCATTCCCTTCATTGGCTTCCCATCTCCACCAGGATTGATTATAAGATCTCTCTCCTCACTCACCAGTGTAACCATGGTAACGCACCCCCCTACCTAAAAGAACTACTCACCCCACTGACCTCGACACGATCCCTCCGTTCTACCCACTCA
>VRLP01010142.1:0-10520 GCA_009660295.1 Lophius piscatorius
TTATGGGATCTGATCCTAGAACAGACTGATGACATCATAGAAACAGTTAGGTTGGGTCATTATGGGATCTGATCCTAGAACAGACTGATGACATCATAGAAACAGTTAGGTTGGGTCATTATGGGATCTGATCCTAGAACAGACTGATGACATCATAGAAACTGTTAGGTTGACTCTGGACTGTTGGGGATTATTAACGAGTCACATTTAAATCAATCAATCTTTCACAGGAGGAGTCCACTGATGGGGTTTGCGGGTAAGATGCAGGGGTCTGGGGGGCTGTTGATGGACAGACCCTTGTCGTCGGGGACGATGTATCTTGTCTGTCCATCAGGACGTCTCAACAACAATCTCTTCTCTGGCCTTGTCCACTCTGAGGGAACCATTCATAACTCTGGTCCTCGCTCCGGCCCACCCCCCAGCCTCATTCCCGCCTCCCTGTTCCGTGTCACCTCGCTTTGATTGTGCAGAATCTGTTCTGGAACATCCCCGCCGATCCGACCGTGACTCCCTTCATCCTTGAGAGCCTTGGGTCCATTTTTCCTTTTCATTCATTTTTATTTCATTTCTCCAAAGAAGAGCAGACAGAATATTCCTCAGCTGCAAAATAGATGAAAGAAAACAAACACTTTTTTTTCTTCATCTCTTTTGCGAGATAAAGCCTTGAGTTCCTTCGTCAGCCTCTGAACTCGTATTCATCAGTTCTTCCTCTACTTTTCAGTCATTCCATTGTTTTCTCTGTTTTATCGCTGCTTTCCTCCCGTCATCGCCCTTCTTCTATCCTCCTCCTCATCTCCCTCCCTGTCCTTTCATTTCCTCTCCCCACCTCAGCCCTCTCTTCCTCCTCCTCCTCCTCCTCCTCTCATCCCTCGCTGATTTGGAAGGTTTTGAAATGGTGCAAATTGATAAGGAAGGATATCTGAGGAGTGACGGACGCACGTCTACGAAATTGCGGATCATCGTTGTTTCCCTGTTGGGATCAATGTCAATAGACTTGCTCCCCTCGACCCCCCCCCCCGTCTCTCCTTCACCCTATTATCCCCTCCTCTTCCCTTCTCCATCTCCCGGAGAAGAATCAGAAATGACGACTGATGAAGGAAAAATGATGGAGGTTGTTGACCTGCTGGGATTTATCGTGATCTTATAGGGGGGCCCCCAGGTTGAGCTGGAGAGTGTTGCTGGGTAGAGGGACATCTGGAATACCCTTCTTGCCACTGCAACCTCAGCCCAGATAGTCGGAAGGGAATGGATGGATGATCAGAGATAGGAAGGACCCGGGTTCTACTGGCTGTACCGGTTCCGTGAGCCTTGTCCACTACCAGAGCCAGAACTCAAAATGGGGATGTGACCCGCTGCTGCTCAGGGAAGACGCCGTCTAAGTGCCAAAACTTTTTACAAACTAAAAAGTTCTTCACTGTCGTCCCAGACTGTAAAGGTCTATCCCTGAAAAGCCCCTAGTCTCCTGCGTTGTACCATCAAAACCAACTAAATCCGACCAACAGTTGAGAAATTGTGTTCTGAAAACGTTTGGAGATAAAGCTCCCCTCGGTGGCTGAGGTGTGCAACTAACATCTGCCAAAATCAATCCAATTCTTCCTCACACTGATACTGAAATTTTTAAATGATCAATGAAACAGTTTTTGAGGTGGGTCTGCGTTGGCGGCGGTGATTAAGTTTCAATAATGTCCCCAGAAAAGAGTTAATAGTTGTTCCTATAATTAACTGAAGTTTAAGAGTCGGTGGAGAAATAAGGTGATGGTTGAGATCAGCTGATCAGCCTGAGAACTGATCCTTAGTGACTGGGATCCTCCATCAAAGCCTCTGGGATGACCTCTGGAATGACCCCTGTCTGATGGACCAGAGGTCATTCCTGTCACCGCTGCATCTGAATGATTGCAGGCGGAGCTCAGAACATCAAAGAAGAGAATATGTGCAGCTGTTCTCCACCCCAGTAGCATCAGTAAATCAGAAGGTCCAACAGAACCGCCTGACCCATATCAAAGAAACATCAAAGACATCAAGTCCCATGTGTCAAGGATATCAAAGATATACATTCCAATGTGACAGGGGCATCAAATTATTGTTCAAAGACATCAGAGACAATAAATCCCATTTCACAAAAAACATCAAAGTTATCAAGTCTCATATCACAAAGACTTCAAAGACAAGAAGTCACATGTCACAAGGACTTCAAAGACAAGAAGTCACATGTCACAAGGACATCCGTCTCGTGTCATGAAGACGTCACGTCCCAATTCACAAATACTTCAAAGAGATCAAAGTCACGTTACAAATGAATCAAGGCATTAGGATGTCCCATGTGACATGGACATCACAATATTGGTCGAAGACATCAGAGACATTCCCATGACGAGTCCCATGTCACAAAAACATCAAAGAAATGGAGACCCATGTCATAAAGACATCAAAGACATGAAGTCCATATGAGTGGACATTATCGTGGACTCTCCATCAAAGCGCCCCTGACCCGAGGTCACTCCTCTGCCCCCGGCGTCTGAAGGATTGCAGGAGGAGCTCAGTATATCACAGGAGATCATAGGTGCAGGTGTGCTCCACTCCAGCAGCATCACTAAATCAGAAGGTCCAACAGATGACAGCCGGAAGGTAAACAACCTCCTGGAGTTTGACTTAATTATAAGGCAGCAGTGAGTGATGAGAGCCGAGCAGCACCAGAATCAACTATCACTTATCTATTTTAGAGACGCTTTCCAGCCCACCCCTTCAGAACCGCCGCGGCCGCTGGGCTCATCGGCCTGAAGAAGATCTGCTTCAATCTTGTCCAGAACGTCATGGAGCTAATCCAACGTGGCATCTCCTCTGGATCTTATTATTATAAATGTTATAAAAGAGAAGATGTGTTCCCTTCAAATGTACAACATCATGTCACAAACAACATCAAAGACATCAAGTCCTGTGTTTCAAATACATCAAGGTCAAGTCACATGTCACAAAGACATCTAAGACACCAAAGACACCAAAATCATCAAATACGTCAACGACATCAAAGACATCAAAGACATCAAATACACCAAATACACCAAATACATCAAATACATCAAATACGTCAACGACATCAAAGACATCAAATACGTCAACGACATCAAAGACACCAAAGACATCAAATACATCAAGTCCTGTGTTTCAAATACATCAAGGTCAAGTCACATGTCACAAAGACATCTAAGACACCAAAGACACCAAAGACGTCAAAGACATCAAATACGTCAACGACATAAAATACACCAAATACATCAAATACACCAAATACATCAAAGACATCAAGTCCTGTGTTTCAAAAACATCAAGGTCAAGTCACATGTCACAAAGATATCAAAGACATAAAAAAATAAGTTGCACTTCAATTCGACATCATTCCCACGTTAATAAGTAATCAAAGACATCAAAGACATCTTGTCCTCTGTCACAAATACATTAAGGTCAGGTCCCACGTCATGAAAGATATCAGTGATATTAAGCTCTATGTCACTAAGACATCAAAGACATGACATGACATGTAACAAATATATCAATAACAATAACATGTCTCCTTAACATCAAATACATTCAGTCACATTCCAATAAGACATCAAAGACATGACATGACATGTTAAATTAACATCAAGAGCATCAAGTCTTATGTAACAAAGACAGAGACATTAAGTCTTATACCACATTGACATCAAGTCAAATGTCAAAAAGACATCAAAGACTTTAAGTTGCATGTCAAATAGACAAACACAACGATTTGTCAAACACATGACTTGTTGGCACAATCATCCGCACTTAAGTTTCTCCCTGTTACGGACGGACGTGTCTCTGGGGGGACGGACAAGGACCACACGGCCACAGACAACGGTTTTGAGATATGAGCAAAGAATTGAGATGGAAAATTATGAGCAAATAGAAAAGATAAATGATGAATGATGGGGCGTCGCCTCGTGGCGTTTATGCTGAGCGTGATCCAGGATCAGACGTCTGATGTGTCACAACAACAACAAACCCAACAAATAAAGTAGGATGAAGTTTTAAAGCCACGTTTTCTGTAGATCCATCTCCTCAGGACGCTCACAAACCTCCGGACACGCCTCCACGCAGAGACGGACGTGAACAAACAGGCCCACACTCATCCCAACCCCGCCGCTCCGATCATCTCCACATTCCCCGAGAACACGCCGCCGCCGCCGCCTCCGCCGGTCGGCAGCTTTGTTTCTAATATCTTCAGCTGGGAGAATGTCGAGGCCGGATCTGAATTAGATTGGGGGCGATCTGGGAGGCTGATCATTCCCTGGCAGCGTCTTCACACAGGTTCAGTCACGCCGATGAGGAGAGACTGTGGGGGAGGATACCATTAAAGTTCAGCTCGCTCGGTTTACATCATGAAAAAAACTAAAACTCCAGGACGGAAGAGGAAGAGGACGGACACGGACGGAGGACAGGTGTGAGGCGATGAGATCGTGGGTCAAAAATAAAACCAGATATGACCAGATGAAACAGCAGCGCCGATACAGACAGAACCAGAAAAGCACCCAGAGAGCGCCAACCTCCGCCGAGGTCCAACAGAACCTAAGGTTACAGAAACGTTCCTGAAGATTCCTCCGTTAATGTCTGAGTTACTGCCAGTCTGTAAATCTACCGACAACTCCAACAAACTCTCTGAGCATCTCTCAGATACTCTGCAGCCGCTCGTCTCTTGTACCTTCCACTTCAGCGTCTCTGCTCAGCCCACTGAGCCCTCAACTCCACCCCCAAAGAAACATCAAATGAATCAAAGGAATTCTTGAAACTGAGCACCCAGCTCCACCCCAGAAGAAACATCAAAGGCTTTAAAGGAGCAAAAGCCACGTTGTCACGTCACTAATCCAAACAAACAAACAATTTTAGGTTGTCAGACATAAAACCAGACTGACGGCTGATTTCTAACCCAGAACTTTTCATTCAGTTTCTCTTTGTGAAAGTCAACAGACAGTCCAAAAGTGTTTCCCCACTCTGGTCCTTTTTGAGAAGACGATCCTTCTTCTTCTTCTTCTTCCCCCCCAATGACGCTTTGATGTTGACTCCAGGGGGAGGGGACAATCTGTAATGATATTTATCATTGCCCCCCTGGCTGGAGGCAATGTTTGAGTCGGACCCGCCTAATTACACAGAAGTGTGGTCCGAACCCTTGAAGTTCTAGATGAGAACCTTCGAAGTAGGAAGTTCACTGCTCCCACATTCCATATAAGGACCTTCCCGCCCTGTGATGTCACACGCCACGGAATGTTTCCTTCTGTTGCCTTTTAGAACTACAGGGTAAACTGATGAATGTAAAATGACTTTCAGTTGATGAGAGTTCTTCAGAAACCTCCAAAAAAAGACACACGAAGAAGAGGGCAGTAATTATAAGTATATATTATATTATGGAATCTTCATCATCGCGGATCTTTCCCCTCTTCCTCGAGGGAACCGTGAGATCCGTCAGGGAGAAAGAAGCTCAGCAGATTTACGGTTGGGGCATCTTGTTGTGTAGTCTTTAAATATGTGAATTATGTGATAATGAGACGTGATGTTCACGGAACATCACGTCTGAGCGACCCGGTGGTCTCGGTCCTCTGTGACCCCAGAAGAACCAACACCAGCAGACAGAATGGATCACACTAAGACTTCCATTTGTCTGGCTGGAGTGAAACTAGTCCTATGCCGTCATCCCTGATAGCTAGTTTATATAACGCAGAAAGCCCCCAATCCCCTGCATTTTACCAGTAACCCCCCTGATCAAACTCCTCACATTAAAGGGGATATCGTCGTCCGACACCGACGCGGATCCTTCGTGTTAACGCGATAACTCAAAAACTGTCTTGTGAATCATTTTCAAATTTTATACCCAAACAGACCTCAGAGTGAGGAAGACCTGGATTGATTTTGGCGAAGGTAGATTGCTTATTTTCGCCACTAGGGGGAGCTTTATCTCTAAATTGTTTTGGGCCATAAATCCTCAACCGTTGGTCGGATTTAGTCTAATTCTGGTGCGTATGAATGGACTTGAGTAGATTTAATTTTTACATCACATTTTACTTTAATAGATCATATTTTACTCAATAGGGTTATTTTTCTTTTTCCTTCTTTTTTTTTTTTTTTTTACAAAAAAAACCCTTTTGGGACATAATTTGACATTTGATTTTTGAAGAGTTCAATCAGGGGGATTCCTTTTACACCAGAAGACAACTTAAGCTCAGTTTGGACAATCATGTGTTCATAATGAATAAATACATGAGGGAAATGTCTTTTGTGTAGTTTGTTGACGTGGATAGTCTGGTGGGCACGGAGGCAGATATTTATATATGTCAGTTTTCTCGAGATAAAACATTCATTATCTCATCACAAGAAAACGGCCGCTTGTTTTCCAGACGTTGATCGGAGATCAGGAGTCTCGGCGCTGCAGCAACTGATTCAAGATGAAAATGTCAGTTTCCATCGCTGAGCAACGCTTCAGATTCTACTTCAATCAAGGTTTTACCGACACGACTGCGTTTACGACCGGTGTGTACACGTTTCCACGGCGACAGAATGACACTCACAGTATTTTAAGTTCTTTAATGCCTTTCTGGCCAAACTTTGGAGGAAACAATAAGTTTGTCTTAAAACAAAAAACGAATTAGTACCATGTCCTGGTCAGACGTCTTACAGAAGTCTCTACGAGTTTGACACCAACCATTCATTCATTCATTCATTCATTCATTCAATGAGGAGGCGGGTCATTAATGGCTATGGGAGCTCTCTGTGATCCTGCCGACAACGCTCTTTATTTCTCTGTGTTGGTCTTCCTTCGATGAAATGTTGAAAAGGCCAGATATTGTTCCTGTCTTCTTTATGGTCTTCCAACTTCGCACCGGTAACACCGGTAACACCGGTAACACCCCACTCTACTCACCTTTTCCGACTGTTGTCGTGGATCAACCCAGACGACAGGTCACTGTTTGTTTGTCAGCGCCGCTGACTGAACCAAACATAACCCGTGCAGTGAGTGTTTTTAGAGAGACCATTACCGGAAAACTTTGACGACATCTTTACTCTTTTGAGAAAAACCTTTCAAGACGAGTGGAAAATATTCACTTATGATGTCGGCAGTTTTGGAATCAGGGTAGAAGAACATGCAACCACATGTCGGGTGAATATTGTTCCCTGAAGGCCCGATCAGGCGGTGATGTTCCTGCTGGGATCGGGGAACGCAGAAATCTGGTTATTTTTTCGCTGTTTTGCTCTTTTCTTCCAACAAACTCTTCTAAGACCTGATCCTGCACACAAATTGCTCGGTTGGAGCTGAAGCAGCTGTCGATACGTTTCCTAGCGTCACTGTGGCAGACACGAGATCAGCAGGAGAATACCAATGCCTCCGTGAAGTACGCAAACACCGGGGAAGAATTCAAATCAGCTCAGGAGATTTAACCGGCCGCGATCTGTCGCATCTCGGCACAAATCCTCATGAAGTATGCGAGATGGTCTGATGCCGCAGGAGATAAGACCTTATGAAATCCAACCCGTGTTTGCCTGAGAGAGACAGAGAGGCGAGGAACCGCTCAGGCCTTCAACGGACATTTCAAACCATCAGCCGCCACTGTTTGTAGAAGGTTAGGTTGAGACGACACTGGATGGAGGAGGAGACAGATGTGGCCTCACTTAAACCCAGGTCTGATCTGATAAGAAAAACCTCCATCCAACATCATAATCCTTCTAAAGCAGCAGGAAGGAACTCTGCAGGGCTGAAGACCGACATAAAGGTCCAAGAAAAAAGGTTGCAAGAAAAAATGTGTCGTAAAAAGTTCTCCAGGTGTAGGAAACCCTTCAGAACTACTAATATTGTAACACCTGCCTACTATTGTGTCGGTCCCCCTTTTTGACCCACGGAGGCCTGGACTCCAACAGAACCTCTGAAGGTTCTCTAAGAACTGGAGAATTTGGAGGCCCAGTCAGCAACTTTGAACCGGTTATGTTCCTCAAGCCATTCCAGAACCATCCCTGCAGTGAATCAGGGAGCATCATCCTGAAGGGGGCGGGGCTTGGTCTGCAGGAACGTTTAGGTAGGAGCTACGTGTCAGAGGAACATCCACATGATTGGTAGGACCCAAGGATTCCCAACAGAACATGGTCCAAAGCATCACACTGACTCCCTCAGCTTTCCTTGTTCCCATAATTCATCCTGCTACCTTCTCTTCCCGGGTCATCCATATGAGATAAGGGAATACCTGATTCATTAGACCACGCCCCCCTCTTTTACTTCATGGTTCAGCTCGAATGCTAACGTGCTTACTGCCGGTTCTTTAAGCAGGTAACAGAATTCTGAATGTTAACATAACAGCGCCGGATGTGTTCAGCTACGATACCCGGTGTGTTCTGATTTCTTTCTTCACAGACCTGCTTATAAAAGGGTTTTAACCTTCACTCCCTAAACACATCATCTTGGGCGTCCATGATTTAGTTCCTGGTTCACCAGTTCTGCTTCCTTAGACCACTTTGGTGGGTTCTAATCACTGCAGACCAGGAAAAACCCAAAAAGAGCGGCGGTTCTGGAGATTGTCTGACCCAGTCGTTTGACCATCACAATCTTCGGTCCATTTTTCCAGCTTCCATCACATCAACTTCAGGCTAGAACCGTTCTCCTGCTGCCTATTAGATCCGACCCACTCAGCATCCAGTCCAATCGACGATACTGTAATTGTTCCTGGCGGTGGTTATAATGTTTTGGCTGATATAAGCTATCAATCTTAAATATTCTCAGGGCTCAAAAAGTCAAGCAGCGACGTTTACAGACGCTTTGATTTGAGCTGAAGAAGGAAGCGGCATCTTTGAATCAAAGAACAGAAGCCCGGTTCCCTGGGAGGATCTCGGTTCTGCCAGATCTCCTCTCCACACTTTAGTCTTTAAACTTGATGTTTGAGCCCACACTTCTATTGGCGGGTTCCCAGACCACTGATCTCCGACTGAGGGGGCAAAAACACTGAATAAAAGAAAGGCAGACATCAAAAAGCGCCAACAGGAAGCTCCTCCAGCAGAAACCCGCCTCCTACGCGGACCCGCCCCCCCGCCGACAGATTAACTGCATCTTCAGACGGTTTCCCTCCAAGATGTTCGTGACTCCAGCAGAACCTCTGACTGTGGAACTTCACAAAAACGACTTTCTGAACGTTGTTATGGCGACAAACTCAAGATAAAGAGGAAATGATGCGACGCCATTTTCAACTACTCCGAAAGTGAAGACCCCCGAAAAGTCCCCAATCCGCCTGCGTTGTACAAGTAATCCCCCTGATGGAACTCCTCAAATGAAATGTAGAAGTTACGTCTGATGAACGGCGTTTCCTGAAGTACCGCCGCCGTCAATTCAACAACGCCGACACCGGAAATAACTTAGAAGTTAACTTAAGGAAATGTTCGGCTCACCGCGGCGGGAAAGATGGAGGAAGATTCCAAAAAACCAAAGAACTTAAAAGGCTTCAAATGTCAATCAAAATTATAACAGACTTCCTGTTAAAAACCCTTTAATCTTTCGTTCCGGTTCCTTCAAAGTAAAAGCATTCTCTGTTAATCCTTAAATATATATATATTAACGTTTTATCTCTTAATTTATGAAACATGAAGTTTTTCAGCTTCTCTCACTTTTAGCGTAAACCCAATAATATTTATATCTCATAGTTCGTCAAAGAAAATATGAGATATTTTCTGTTTTTTAATTCACGTGTATTTTATCTTTCTAATTTTAGATTGAGTGTGTTTATATAATGTTTATCTATATAACATACATAAAATGTCCTATAATATAGAACGTCTTCATAAAAAACAGACAAATTTTTTATGAGCTTCTTTTAACGACTAAATTTATGTTTTTATCCATTTATTCCTTTATTTGTCATTTTAATGCGTCACATAAAAACTAAATTGTGTTTCGCATCAATAATTCAGGGCGAGACAGAAAACTTTAAAATGATGAGTTTGTCATTTTAAAGTTAATTCTCATGACATTTATTGTTGTAACTTGTTTACGATTACGTCGTAAACAAGTTACAACCGGGTCAAAACGACGTCGTCATCTAGGACCAAATCCAGAACCTCCTGATGGAGGAGGTTCTTAGAGACGGATGTATTTAAAACAAAGATCTCCTTATTAAGTTTATTATTATTCTTGCTCCTCGTCGCAGCAGCGTTTTATTTCTCAGAGTCAAAAACAACTTTCTGCTCCTGCGTCCAGAACATCAAAGTTCTCATAGAGGCGGGATCGTCAGACGTGGATCCGCTCCACCTGTAGATGAAGGTTTTTGAGGACGAGGAGCGGCGGTAGCCACGCGCCACAAGTCCAGAAACATCGTGTCCAACCGCCGCACAGAGTGTGTGTGTGTGTGTGTGTGTCAGTGTGTGTGTGTGTGTGTCAGTGTGTGTGTGTGTGTGTGTGTGTGTGTGTGTGTGTGTGTGTGTGTGTGTGTGTGTGTGTGTGTGTGTGTGTGTGTGTGTGTGTGTGTGTGTGTGTGTGTGTG
>VRLP01010143.1:0-10519 GCA_009660295.1 Lophius piscatorius
TGGGATCTGATCCTAGAACAGACTGATGACATCATAGAAACAGTCAGGTTGAGTCATTATGGGATCTGATCCTAGAACAGACTGATGACATCATAGAAACAGTTAGGTTGAGTCATTATGGGATCTGATCCTAGAACAGACTGATGACATCATAGAAACAGTTAGGTTGAGTCACTATGGGATCTGATCCTAGAACAGACTGATGACATCATAGAAACAGTCAGGTTGAGTCACTATGGGATCTGATCCTAGAACAGACTGATGACATCATAGAAACAGTCAGGTTGAGTCATTATGGGATCTGATCCTAGAACAGACTGATGACATCATAGAAACAGTCAGGTTGAGTCACTACGGACTGTTTCAGATTATCAATAAGTCACATTTAATCTGATGAGTTCAATCAGGGGGATTGCTGGCACAACGCAGGGGATTGGGGGCTTTTCTGGGATAAACCTTTGCTGCCAACGACGTACGTCTGATTATTTTTTAACTTTTCTATAACCTCGTAAACCTTCGTGTCTATATTAACGTTCCTCTATAAGACAGTTGGGCTGGAAGAAAGAAATCTAAGGGTTTCTACTTTTTCTTTTTCAATTTATTAATTCTTCTCATTTGCTGAATTTTCAAGATGCAGAATAATAAAATCTACAACCATAAATATAAGGGAAAAAAATCCTATTTGAGGCTTTATTAAATATAATTTTTCCATCAAACCAGGTGACGTGAGCTCTCCTGAAAACACGCCGTAAACTCACCGCAAAGCATGAACGGCTGAGGTCGGGTCTTCATCTCCAAGTTGATGGTTGGACTCCCAGTGGAAATCCAGCCTCCAGTCAAACACGCCCCAAACGGGCCACTGGGTGGCGTTGTACTGAAAGGTTTGCCCGTCTATCACGTCCATGATGGGGGAAACCACTCTGGTCCTGAACAGAGACGCCACATTCATGCCAACAGTCGCCTTTAGATCCAAAGTCGTAAGATTTTAAATGATATACATATGTGTTTATATATGTACGACTGTTTTACAGAGACTATAAATAATCTAAAAACAATTAAAACACATCCAGAATGATTGCAGTGTAATTTCAGAGAAAAGAACATTGACCAAGAGCAATATTATCGGTCAAAGTAACAAGTTCTGACCCGATTCCGTTCCTTTTACAGATTATTACAGGAAAAAGGGGGCGGGGCTTATGTAAAAGGTTTGGTTTTTTTTTAACTGATGTATGTACAAAGATTAACAGGAAGCAGCCAGAGGAGAGATTTCTGATCAAACACCAGCCCAATGGGAGAGTCTAGGTTCTCACAGAGATCATTGATATAGATGGAGAACAGCAGTGGTCCTACAACGGCGCCCTGGGGTACACCCTCTGATGTAGGGTGAAAGGAGAAGGAGGAGGAGGAGGAGGAGGAGGAGGAGGAGGAGGAGGAGGAGGAGCCAACTGTGTTTTGCCACATAAATAGTTAGAAAATCAGCCAAAGACAATTTCAGATAACCCAAAATAATCAGAAATTCTGTCCAGCAAAGTGAGGAGGTCCAGTACTCGATTACTTCCTGTTCGTCAGATGACTTCCTGACGAACAGGAAGTAAATCTAAGCACTGATGACTGCATCGGCGTGTGTGTGTGTGTGTGTGTGTGTGTGTGTAATTACAAACGTGTGCCTGTGGCTCATGTGATGCGATGATTTTTATATATTCTGAGGTCAGGCAGGAGTTATTTACAGAGACACACGGTCCTTTCTTTGGGTCGGTTCTGGTTCACAAATGTTCTAATTCTAACAAGAAGCCAAATGTGATGTGATGCCCAAAAGATCTGGAATGAAGAGTTTGACGGGGGACGAAGGTCAAACCCGGTGGCTGATTTGATTTGTTGTCCCGTCTCAGACGGCCCGAGACGGGAGACCAGGTCCAAATAACAGACGGCGAGTTTTTGGATCCAAGAGAAGAACAAAATATCCAACATCAATAACGAGAAGCGATAAATCTGAAGCCTCCTTCTCCTCACTCCTTCCCAAAACCTACAACAAGAAAAACAAGCAGGACCGGTTTTGGGTTTTTTACCAGACAGAATCTTTATCCGGATCTTATTTGTGCTTCATTAAAATACTCTGACCATCAGAACAAATCACATTCATTAGTGGGACTCTCGAGGAATAGTGCGATAATATAACTTTGTGGATTATTGTTTTGGATTCTTGAGTATATACGCCATAAAGAATTTAAAAAAATTACACTCTAAAACTGTTAGAAGGCAAAAGTTAGCGATGATAGTTTTTTGATACGTAGAAAAACACAATCTTGGAGTGAAAATATTTTTTGGGGCATTGATGGAGGAAATACCAGACTGTCAAATACAAGTAATTTTGCTACACTGTAAAAAATTTAATTTAAAATTTAAAAAATCTCCATAATTTACAGCTGTAAGAAAAATGATCACCAAGTTCAAGACATTACGGCAAATTACCGTAAAAAAAACCTCATATAATGTCAACTTGTTTACAGGTGCATAGTTGTACTTGCATAAAATAACAGTAAAACCTAGAAATCCATATTTTTTCACATATATATATATATACACCGTATTTTGTTTCTGTGGAGATTATGGTATGTTCTTGCTAAATGGTTAAAGTTAGAGAGTTTTCATACCTGCAAATTCTGTCATTTACACAGAACAATACTTTTATAGAAATTTTCTGTTACTTTTACCAATAGTTTGTATTTTCACTGTAAAATTCTGTGTTTTCCAGATATTCTGACTATAAATTGTAAATTATTAGGTTATTTACTGTTCCTTTATGTGAGATCATTTACCCTCTCTACTGCAGTGATATGCTGTTCTCTTTTTTAAATTTTCCATCTTTTACTTCCATATGACAGTATTTACAGTAATTTCTACAGACAACTTTTTACAGTGCGCTGTCCTTGTAAACCTTAACAGGTTGGCATTTTATGAATTTGTGCAAGGTTATTTGCAATGTATACAATGTCATGTCAATCATAAATTATACTTTTATCATATCCCCAAAAACCCATCAATAATAACGCTATAACTCAAAAACTATTTCATAATCTGTTGCATAACTCCGCCACTAGGGGGAGTTTATATCTCGAAGGATTTTAAGGCCATAATTTCTCAACAGTTGGTCCGATTTAGTCCAAATTCGGTGCCTTTAAATCGTAACTATAGGAGATATATCTTGTATATATCATATTTCACTCTAATAGTTCATATTTTACTCGCTAAGGGAGCTTTTTCTTTTTGGAGACACAAGTTCAGAGGGTTTCAATCAGGGAGATTGGGGATTTACTCTTGCTGTCTGGAAGGACCGTGTATTTTTTACAGTGTAGTACCTGTTCTGACCCACTCTCTCCAGCAGTGGTTCCAGCCATCCCTTCTGGCATTCACAGTGGGAGTCCATGAACACCAGAACCTCCCCTGCAGCCCTGGCAGCACCCAGAGCACGGCACCCCCCAACACCCAGCCGCTTGGTGCTGCGAATCAAACGCACCCCGTCCAGGTGAGACACGAACTCACTCAGAACACTCTTCAGGTGACCTGAGAAGAGAGTCATCATCAGTGGAGTGGATGGATGGATGGATGGATGGATGGATGGATGGATGGATGGATGGACGGACGGATGGATGGATGGATGATTGGATAATTGAATGGATGAATTGATGGATGGATGGATGGATTGATGGATGGTTAGATGGATGATTAGATGGATGGATGGATGGATGGATGATTGGATGATTGGGTGGATGGATGGATGATTGGATAATTGAATGGATGATTGGATGGATGGATGGATGATTGGATAATTGAATGGATGAATTGATGGATGGATGGATGGATGATTGGATGGATGATTGGATAATTGGATGGATGATTGGATAATTGGATGGATGATTGGATGATTGGATAATTGAATGGATGATTGGATGGATGGATGGATGATTGGATAATTGAATGATGATTGGATGGATGATTGGATGGATTGATGGATGGTTAGATGGATGATTAGATGGATAGATGGATGGATGGATGATTGGATGATTGGGTGGATGGATGGATGATTGGAAGGAGGATTGGATGGATGGATGATTGGATGGAGGGATGATTGGATAATTGAATGGATCATTGGATGGATGGATGATTGGGTGGATGGATGGATGGACGGATGATTGGGTAGATGGATGATTGGACGGATGATTGGATGGATGATTGGATAATTGAATGGATGATTGGATGGATGGGTGATTGGATGGATGGTTAGATGGATGGATGGTTAGATGGATGATTGGGTGGATGATTGGATGGATGATTGGATGGATGGATGGATGATTGGATGGATGGATGGATGGATGATTGGGTGGATGGATGGATGATTGGGTGGATGGATAGATGATTGGATAATTGAATAATTGATGGATGATTGGATGGATGATTGGACGGATGATTGGATGGATGGATGGATGGTTTGATGGATGGTTAGATGGATGATTGGGTGGATGGATGGATGGATGATTGGGTGGATGATTGGATGGATGGATGGATGGCTAGATGGATGACTGGATGGATGGATGGATGGATGATTGGATGGATGGACTGACCATGCTGGCTCAGATCGTCCACCAGTAGAACCTCCTGCAGGTACTGACTGGGCGCCGTGTCCAGCACGCTGAGAACGGTGCGCACGAGCGTGGACCAAGCCTCATCGTGGAAACAGATAACGACGCTGGCTGATGGAAGTGACTCGTAGTTCTCCCTCAAACACCTGTAAGGATGAAGAAGAAAGAAGAATCCGATAATCAGAGGAAAAAGTTTCCATTGGAGATGTTTGTCTTCTCTGTCGCGCGCTTTTTCGCCAGAGACTCACCCGGGATGACGCGCCTCCGGGAGCCGGCGGTGAGGCGAGATCCTGTCGCTGACCTCCTCGTTGAAACCGTACTTTTCCACCACACCTTTCCTCGCGCCCCCCACGTGAAGCCCCTCTGCTGTACCCGCGTCCTCGTGCGTCGTAGGCGCAACGGCGTGCGCGTACTTATTTGCGGGCATGACCACTCTGTAGGTCCACTTCTTGTGCGGGGGGCTCTCGGTGTCCTGCCTCGATGACACGAATAGAAGCTGGTCTTCTTGCAGAGATTTGAGCGGGGCGCGATCAACGATGAGCTCCAGCGCTGGATCCATGGAGTCCACGATGACCTCCAGGTCCGGATCGCTGGGGATCTGCAGGAGTGGGCGAAGGGGGGGACCAGGGTTCTGCTGACTGTCGTCCCGGTCACGGTTATAGAGGAACACCGAGAGACCCAGAGTGACCAGGGCGAACCCGAGGAGCAGCAGCCAGAGGCAGAGCATCCTCCTGCGGCATCCTCCTCCCCACAGCCTCATGATGAAGAGCGGATCGGCGTACAGACGTTCGTCCAGCGCTGACGTCACATTTTGGACTCGAACTCCAGCTCGACTACATTTCCTTCACCTGTTCGATTTTATTCAGAAAGTAGAAAAACGAAGTTGGTCCACCAGTCCTCTGCAGCAGAGGCTACCTCCATGGAGCACCAGACCCGGAGTGACAGAAGAAGGCAGGTTCAAGACAAACCTCCACCCTAGAGGTCCATATATGGGCCTCTACGTCACAGGAAGTCATGGCCGCCCCAAAATAAATAAATAAAACTAATCTGATGCTGATGTAGAGTTTAACTTACTTGTGCCTCAGAGTTAATCCCATAAAGCTAATAAAAACAGTCCAAAAGTCAGAAGGAGGAAATTTCCATCTACCCCCACACTGTAAAAAAATATCCGTAAAAATTATCGTTAAAAAAAAAGTTTAATGGCAACACAAAAATTAAAAACAGTATATATCACTGTAGTAGATACTATATATTCTCCTTTAGACAAAGAAACAGTAAAAAACGTTTTTTTTTAGAGCCAGAATGTAAGGAAAATAAGTAATTTTACTGTGTAAAGACAAGCTTTAAGTAAAAATTAACAGAAAATGTCCAGAATGCAATTAAATCGTTACCATAAAAGTTTAATTCACGCCGACAAAGAGTAAGAGACGATACTGTTCAAAACAGTAGAAAACTTAATTTTTTTACAGTCAGAATACGTCAATAATGAATTTTGACAGTGTAAAATACAAACCATTGATAAAATTGCATAAAAAATTACCATAACGACACAATCAAGTAATTACCGTTAAAGTATTATCTATATTATTATAAGTATTATATTATTATCTATATTACAGATTTTGCTGGTATTTCCATTCAAATTTTACAGTAATTTATGTTAAGAATGTAATTGTTGTTTGTTTTATGTTGTTACTCGAGTTAGAGGTTAGATATTTGTGAATAAATTAAATTAATGATCACGGTTAAAGACAAGAGAGACTATTTTTTCGTCTCATTTGACTTATTTTTTAGAGTGTACTAAATAGTTCTGGAGGGCAGTGAACACATGGTGCCGGCACATCCTGGCCCAAAATCGTAGTTTTCTTTGGGACTGATGATACTGATATTGGTATTTGCTTGATTTTTTTTGGCGGGTCCGACAGAACCATGACTTTTTCTGCTGGTGCCGAGAACCGAAGCAGTTGCAGCTTGGTTCTGGCCGGTTCTCCAAGGATGTTGGCATGTTGGTCGTCCAGGCAGCTGTTTGCAACTAAAGGGAGAGAGAGACTTTTTGTCCGGCACCGTTTGGGGATCAACAAGTGGAAATTTGGACCCACTGCCGAGCAGACCGGATCAGTACCGCTCACCTTGATCAAGATTTGTTCAGGATTTTTTTTCCACTGCGGGAGAGAAGAAGATACAAGATTTTTACTTCTTCTTCTTTGGGCTGAT
The DNA here is from genome assembly GCA_009660295.1 of Lophius piscatorius. Classification (NCBI taxonomy): domain Eukaryota; kingdom Metazoa; phylum Chordata; class Actinopteri; order Lophiiformes; family Lophiidae; genus Lophius; species Lophius piscatorius. The sequence continues at coordinate 6,852 of VRLP01010143.1, forward strand.
AATTTTCAGGGGTCTCCACAGCGGACCATCTGTTTCCATCTCCCCCTGTCCTCTGTCACTCCAACCAACTACATGTCCTCTTTCACTACATCCAGAAACCTCCTCTTTGGTCTTCTCCTTCTTCATCTCCAGTATCCTCCTACCAGTAGATCCACTATCCCTCCTCTTCACGGGTCAGAAGCATCAAACATCTGTCCTCTCTGTGTCCTTTCTAATCCTGTCCTTCCTCCTCACTCCCAGAGAACATCTGAACATCTTCATCTCTGCCTCCTGTCTTCTGGTCAGAACCACCGTCTCTGAACCATCCAGCAGAACTGCTCTCACCTCCATCTTGGAAACCTTTCCCTTCACTCCTGCTGCTCCTCTTCTGTCACAGATAACTCCTCACACTCTCCTCCACCCACCACACACACACATGTATTCTGTCTTGGCGTCATTCCTCTTCTCTCCAGCGGATACCTCCGTCAAACATAGATTATAAATAAAGTCCAGCTAACTAAACTGAGGAATGTTAGTTTAACAAAAATCTTTATTCTGAACCTGAATGAAATGCTTTGATCGTGGGTTTTTAACAAGTCCTCATTTGAAGATACTATCCATCCCCCCTTCTCTCTCTCTATCCATCCATCCCCCCCACCCCCCTCTCTATCCATCCATCCCCCCTTCCCACTCTCTCTCTATTTATCCAACCATCTCTCTCTGTCTCTTTTTCTCTCTATCCAACCATCTCTCTCTCTGTTTATCCATCCATCCCTGTCTCTCTTTCTATCCAACAATCTCTCTCTCTCTGTCCATCAATCATCCACCCATCCTTCCCTGTCTCTCTCTATATCCAACTATCTTTCTTCTCTCTCTATCTATCCAACCATCTCTCTTTTCTCTCTCTCCCTCTCTCTGTCCATCCATCCATCCTTCCCTGTCTCTCTATCTATCCAACCATCTCTCTTTTCTCTCCCTCTCGTTCACTCTCTATCCAACCATCTCTTTTCTCTCTCTTTCTCTCTCTCTATCCAACTATCTCTATTCTCTCTATCCAACCATCTCTCTCTCTCTCTGTCCATCCATCCATCCATCCATCCATCTAAATTGGTGTAGAATCTTCAAAACCCGGTAAATATTCAGATGTTTAGTCAGAACCAACTGGACCTACTCTGTTTGTCCCCGAAAAGCCCCCAATCACCTGTGTTCTACAAGTAATAATAATAATAATAATCATAATAATAATAATAATAATAATAAATAAAACCAAAGCTCCCCCTAGTGAGTAAAATCTGAACTCTCAGAGTCAAACACAATAGAATCAAGATAAATCTCCTGCAGCGGGTTTGGACTAAATCAGACCGACGTTCAGGTTATTTTAATATCAGTTAATAAAAAGTTAGAATCCCAAACCGTTCAGGGATATAATCGGACTTCTCTGCAGACTATATCGCCACCAACTCTCACTCAGAGTTTTTACAGTTGTTGTCAATTAAATAAACATAAATAACTTTTTTTTTAAATCAGGTTATCCTTTAAATGTTTGAGGGAGGATGTTCAAAGGAGGGAATGATGAAAACGTTATTGTTTATTACAGCAGGTCTGTCCGTGGGAGCGTCCTCTCCGAGCAGTGAGGTGATTGGCTGAGAAGATGAAGGTGTGTCTCCGAGCTGCTGCAGATGAAGAGACCTGAACAGCTGATATCTCCATTAAAGAACAGCAGGGGTGTGTGTGGGGGGGGGGGGGCTGAGCAGGCATGAGAGGGGCGTGGACAGTTGGAGGATTAAGAATGTCTCCCTCTGGCTGAACTTTTCCAACGTTCAATCTGGAGATTTCCACAAATGATGATGGGAGTTGGCGGACCGCCAGCGTCCTCGTCGCCATGACGACTAGTTTGGATGGCACCAAAGTTGAATCACGAGGAGGAATTTAGAGGGGGAAAAAACCCACGTCCATGTTCAGAAGAAAAGCCAAATATTTTCCGAGTGACCTCACGGCACCGTTTCCTCCAGACGGATGCTACATTTCTCTTCGTCACATGACTAGGGAGGAAGAGCAAAACCTTCATCGTTGGCCTGGTTCAAAAGCTCTTTTCAGTGTTCTTCTTCTTCCTCCTTCCACATGAAGGCACCTCCTCGGTCGGGATGACAGGGCAGGACGTCTCCGGATGATTACAGTCCCACAGTGGAAGGGAGGAGACGCCTGGAGAGAATGATTGACAGGTTGAAAGCACCGAGGCGGACTTCAGAGAGCGACGTGACGAGGGCGTCTCAAAAGAGGGCGGGAACGAAGAGGAAGGCGGATCAGAGGGATCCGAGCCCGGAGCGACCGACTCCTGACTCCCGTCCTCTTGTGGGAAAAGGTTTCTGAACAGAACAGCCCGTCTCAGCTGGACGATGAACACTCCCACATGTTTCCATCGTCCGGCCAAAACACACACGGGACTCGAGTTTCCACTGGCAGCACGATTCGTCACACACGTGAACATCAAAAGAACTCACATACACACATAAATAAATACGTCACATCTGTGTCTGCACGCACCAAATATATACGAAGAAGAACTTTAGCTTTATATATTTGTGACTCAAAGCCTTCGCTGAAGATGATTGTCTCCTCTGTCCATGTGTTTGGGAATGTTCCTGCATTCCAGCATCCCAGAAGAAGAAGGGCTGAAAATGAGAAGGTGTGAGACAAGTACTCGCATGCATCCTGCCATCTCTCTCTCTCTCTCTCGCTCTCTCTCTCTGCATGAGTGAGAGAGAGAGAGAGACAGTGAGAGACAAAGACAGACAGACAGACTGTGAGAAAGAGAGAGACACAGACAGACAGACAGACAGGGAGAGATTGAGACACAGACAGACTGTGAGAAAGAGAGAGACACAGACAGTGAGAGAGAGAGACTGTGATTGAGAGACACAGACAGACAGACAGTGAGAGATTGAGACACAGACAGACAGACAGTGAGAGATTGAGACACAGACAGACAGACAGGGAGAGATTGAGACACAGACAGACAGACAGGGAGAGATTGAGACACAGACAGACAGACAGTGAGAGATTGAGACACAGACAGACAGACAGTGAGAGATTGAGACACAGACAGACAGACAGTGAGAGATTGAGAAACACACAGACAGACAGGGAGAGATTGAGACACACACAGACAGACAGACAGGGAGAGATTGAGACACACACAGACAGACAGACAGGGAGAGATTGAGACACACACAGACAGACAGACAGGGAGAGATTGAGACACAGACAGACAGACAGGGAGAGATTGAGACACAGACAGACAGACAGGGAGAGAGAGACTGTGGCTGGTTTGTTTTTCATTCATTTTTCTGTTTTCCAGCCAGTGATTTCCAGATTCTTCTGCCTGGGCTGGAAAGAAAACAGAGAAAATTATGAATATGCAGTTCTTATGATTTCTGAACTCCTTGGAGTCTGAGGTCACTTCAGAAAAAGTCTTAACCCAAACCTGAAAGTTTATAACCACCTTAAATAACGTTTAACAGGTTGTTATCTTCTTCCAGCACCACTTCACCTCCAATGACCTTTAACCTTTTCCACTAATACACTGAACCTAAAACATACTGCATTAATACACTGAACCTAAAACATACTGTATTAATACACTGAACCTAAAACATACTGTATTAATACACTGAACCTAAAACATACTG
>VRLP01010144.1:0-10518 GCA_009660295.1 Lophius piscatorius
GAGACAAGAACATCTCTCAGCAGTTCAAAGGTCAGTTTGAACAGTTAGATCAATAATGAAGAAGTTTAAAGAGACTGGAGATGTTAGACATCAACCTGGAAGAGGAGGTGTCTGGAAACTGGCCCCAAACACTGTGAGGAGGATGGTTGGACTGGATAAAGACTCTCCAAGGATCACAGCTAGAGGTCAGAGGTCAGCTGAATCTTAGGGTCAGAAAGTCTCCCTAACCACCATCAGATGGCGCCGACACCAACACCAGATGTTTGGGAGGGTAGCAAGAAAAAAGCTCTGCTGTCGTCCACACACAAGCTAACGCTGCTACAGTTTGACAAACACCACTGGGACATTCACTGGAACAAGGTCAGAGGTCAGATGAGACCATCAGGATTCCATCAAACAAAAGCAGAAAAACTAAATTTTTTGGATCTCTGTGGAGATCAAACACCCAAATCTCTTTTCTTCCTCTTGTTCCTGGAGTGAACAGAGGTTCTACAAGGACAGTGAGATTTAAGCTTAGGCTATACTGCCACCTACTGGAGCAGACGTGAAAGTGTCAGAATCCTCGAATCCAAGGTTTTTTTTATTTCTTTTTTATTACTTGAATAAAGGATTAGATTGTTGTAAATGATCTGAATTGAAGATAATGTGTATAGAATATATATTTTGCATCTCATTTTGCTCATTATTAAAGGGTGTCAATAATGAATATATATATTAGGATAGTAATAATCTTTATCTATAACACGTCTCAGGGGTCAAACATGGAAACACTTTAACAGATCCTTCAAAATAAGATGCACTCAGTTCTTTGATGTCCCTCCAGGTGGTGGTGGACACCAGTCTGGAGAGCCCGGCTGGTTTGGCGATTGACTGGGTGACCAGTAAGCTGTACTGGACCGATGCTGGTAAATGACCTTACGTCACATCCTGCGGTACCGCTAACCCGCGCGACCGTGTGTGCTGTCGGATCCACAGCTGTCCTGTCTTTGTTCTCAGGTACGGATCGCATCGAAGTCTCCAACGCTGACGGCAGCATGCGGACCGTCCTGATCTGGGAAAACCTGGACCGGCCCAGAGACATCGTTGTTGACCCCATCTCAGGGTGAGGCCATCAAAAAGGGTTTAGCGGCCATCATAAGAACTTGAAGAACTTCCCGTTTCTCACTGACTGTGTTCTCTCTCCGTAGCTTCATGTACTGGACCGACTGGGGCGCGAACCCAAAGATCGAGCGGGCAGGAATGGACGCCTCCAGTCGTATTGTCATCATCTCATCCAATCTGACGTGGCCCAACGGGCTCGCCATCGACTACGAGACCAAGCGGCTGTACTGGGCCGACGCCGGCATGAAGACCATAGAATACGGCAATTTTGACGGTTCTAATCGACAGGTAGGTACTAGTTCACCTGGGGGAGTCAACAGCGCTCACTGGTCCCTAGGAAGGTCACCTGACCTCTGCTGTTATCTGTGAATGCAGGTTTTGATTGGCACCCAGCTCCCTCACCCGTTTGGACTGACGGTTCACGAGGACAAGCTGTACTGGACCGACTGGCAGTCCAAGAGCATCCAAAGCTCTAATAAACTCACCGGTCAGGGTCGACACACACTGGCCGAAAACCTGGAGAACCTCATGGACATCCACATGTTCCACCGACTGCGAGACACAGGTGAGTGTCTTCATCACCTGTGCTGCATCAGGACACAAGCCTCCACCTCTGGTGTCGTCTCGTCTTTGTCCGTCTTACAAAAGTCATGGATCATTTTCAAACTTAGTACCTTCATGGAGTTCAGTGTGAGGAAGAGCTGGACTGATTTCGGGATAGGTAGGTTGCATATTCCCGCCACTAGGGGGAACTTTTTCTCCAAACATTTACGAGCCATAGTTTCGCCACCGTTGGTCCGATCTAGTTCAGGTTAGGTACAGGTTATTCGACTCAAGGATATCTGTCTTCGCTATATTTGTCTTTCCTCTAACACTTCCTGTTTTCCTCTCTAGGGGGAACTCTTTTCCTAAAAACACAGTTTTTTGAAGACATAACTCCACAATTAATTCCAGGAGTTCAGTCAGAGGGTTTGCTGGTACAACACAGGGGATTGGGGGCTTTCCTGCTGTCGGGGACGGCAGCGTAGGACCAGTCTTTCTTCCGGAGCCTCTCTAGTTATTATCATTGTACTGCTTTAAATTCTGACTGTTTGTGTTGCGGTTTGGGCTTGAACTCAACCCGGACGACATCAGAAATACTTCAAACTCGTATTTCTACCTGAATCAATTCAGTAGAACGAGATGAATACATGAACGGAACCAGAATCCTCAGACATACGGATCAAGCTTAACCCGACCGTTAGACTTCTATAGTCTCCTGTAACAAAGAATTAAAAAAAAAATCTCCCCTCATGTCGTCGCTGCTCTTATTTGAGCTTCTGCTGAGGCTCAGATCCTGTGTCTCTGCTGACAGAGGGGGGGGGGGGATTACAGGTGAACCGGATCAGCGGCCGAGAGCCTCGGGGCCTCATACCAAACTGAAACTCACCGATCCGGTTGAAGTGAGGGGGGATTTCCCCGCGTTCCCCGAAGGCCTTGATGCGTTTCTGTTTAGTTTCTCCGCTAATGTCCTCCGTGTGTGTGTGTGTGTGTGTGTGTGCGTGTGTGTGTGTGTGTGTGTGTGTGTGTGTCTTCCATCTGCAGTGCACAACCCGTGTTTGCTGAATAACGGAGGATGCAGCCACCTCTGTCTGCTGGCTCCAGCTCCAAAAGCCTCCAGCTGTGCTTGTCCCACTGGGATCAACCTGCAGACGGATGGAAAGACCTGCACGCCTGGTAGGAACCCCGGAACCAGAGTGGAACTAGTTCCATAGAGCTAAACATCGAGGAATGTGCTCAGAACCATTTAAGATGGTTTTAAAACCCCGTAGACCTTAATGTGAAAGAAAAGACCGGATTGATTTTGGGGAAAAGTCTGTGTTTCATTTGGGTAGAATATGGGGTTGATTTTTTTGGAACCCCTCTCCCTCTGCCTCTGATTGGCCAAGGATGAAATCTGATTGGTTGAGGATGAAATCTTGATTGGCTGAGGATGAAATCTGAGGGTTTGAAATCATCTGAAGGCTCCTGCATTGAGGGGCAACATCTTCGTCACTCCAAGCCAATAGGAGGCAGAGTAAGGCGGGTGGTGATGTCACAATTTTAGGACTTATAAATTAGCTTTGCGGAGGTTTTTGGAAACTGCAGTGTAAACATTTTGATCTCAAACATAGATAAATAAAATCTGCAACAACATCTTGAAGAAATCTTAAAAATGTGTTTAAACATGGAACACGGCTCAGAAACTCACCGCCATGAGGATTTAAGACCCGCCCACTTTGTATTCTTGCTATTCTTACCAGATAATGCTGTTATATACTATAATGTGTGTGTGTGTGTGTGTGTATGTGTGTGCAGGTATGAGCAGCTTCCTGATCTTTGCACGGAGGACAGATATCAGGATGGTTTCTTTGGACATCCCCTACTTTGCCGACGTGGTTCTGGCCGTCAACAGCTCCATGAAAAACACCATCGCCGTCGGGGTCGACCCCAAAGAAGGTTTGTCTGTCTTAAAGTTTCATAAAACCATTATTTGTTTGTTTTTTCTTGGACTGTTCTTTGTGACAGACATATAATTAGGCTTCCGTCGTTTTTCTACTGGTGCACAATGATAGATTTTAATTTTAACATAGATTTACGTCTCAGCCAAAGGTTGGACCGTGTTCTTGAAGCTCCCTCTAGGGGACGCCGGCGGTATTGTGCCTCCAGTGTCTCTCCGGCCGGTCCAAGAGGAGAGTCCTCCCGGTTCTGACCCACGAACACTTTGAAGCACAACATGAAATTTGTGGCGTTTCTGTCAAATGGATGCAGTAATTATCAGAGTTTCAGAGAAAATTCACCGACTGTCTGGTTTCATGATGTCAGAGCCTTTGATCTACAGTCTTTTGATCTTTTCTGTTTTAATCACAGATTACTGAAACACAGTAATAGATTACTGAAAATAAACGATTCCAGGTCTTACCTGTTTGTAGACACCAGGGCGGTGCAGATACACCTGATAGTTGGGGAGATGTCTGAAGTTTCTTTACGGGATGTGATCCTGGCGAGGCTTTGTTTAAAACGGCGAGTGAGATGAAGAGGTTAGGACAGTCCTAACGGTGTGTCTCACCTCCTGCAGGTAAAGTCTACTGGTCTGACAGCACGCTGAAGAAAATCAGCAGGTCCGACATCAGCGGGAAAGAACAGGAAGACATCATATCTACAGGTGAGGTGGATGCCTAATGTAGATGATGCTGTTTAGCTCCGCCCACCTTCGCCGCCGTCACGCCATACCTGTGCGTTTCTCTCTAGGCTTGATGACGACTGACGGCCTGGCGGTAGACGCCGTCGGCAGGAAGATCTACTGGACCGACACGGGAACCAACCGCATCGAGGTGGCCAACCTGGACGGCTCCATGAGGAAAGTCCTCGTCTGGCAGAACCTGGACAGCCCCAGAGCCATCGCCCTCTACAACGAGATGGGGTGAGGCTGCCGGAGCTCATGAGTTTATTTAGAACGATTGAAGAGGCTTCGCTGAGTCTTAGTTCGATGAAACGTCAGAAAGAAGATCTCAAACTTTTATCCGTAACGATCTGGACTCCAGACTACGTCTAAAAACATTTGCTGGTCTCAGGCCCGGCATGTCCTCTCTGTCTTACACTGACTGACCTTTAACCTCTCTGCCCCTCCCTCCTTCTTCCACTCAAATCCAGTTATTTATACTGGACCGACTGGGGGGAGCACGCCAAACTGGAGCGCTCTGCGATGGACGGAACCGACCGGGTGGTCCTCATCAGCAACAACCTGGGCTGGCCCAACGGTCTCGCCATCGACATGGCGGGCTCTCAGTTACTGTGGGCCGACGCTCACACTGAGGTCAGCAGCAGAATCATTTTCCCTTCATCAATCATAACAGGAAACTGGTGACGTTTCTGGAGCAGGAAGTTCAGCCTTTCATGAAAACCTTTACCTGACCCACTTACCAGAACATTTTTAAATGTTTATTCAGAAAAAGCCTTTTGTCTCTCCGTGGATCAGGTCCATGTACAGGCCGCCATGTTGGTACTGATGATATGTTACTGTGTTCTGACAAATGGAGGGTCGGACTTATTATTATTCAGAACAAGAAGTAGTATCGGACCAACGACTTTACCTCAGGTCCGATCTGGATACCGGCTCCATCCTCTTAAAACTTCAAACTATGGTCACTTCTGGGTCCAGAGCTCCACAGTCCAGAGATGTGATGTCATCGTTGACCACTATCTGGTAGCCTCCGTTTTGGACCGACCGGAGGAAATACTAGGAATGGGTCCAGTCTGACAATCCAAACAAAACCAGAAGCACAGAAGTTCTGCTCTACAGGGATTGTTGTCTTGCTAATTCACAGTTTTTATGGGTCCCAGTTGGATTTGGGTTTTTTATTCTGGTGGTTGGTTTTGTTTCGGTAGCATTTCTCAAAAACAGTTTTTACTTTCACAACAGAACTTTTCACACACAACAAACAGGGTCTAAAGTGGATCGTTAACTATTTGAGTTGTGTCGTTTCCATGGTTACCGGTAGAACCCTGATGGATTCTGTGATCGGGTTCATCTCAGATCTCGAGGCTTAATGTTTCAGAACTCTTTCTTACTACTATAACCCGACCCGTTGTTCTGAGTGTCCGGGTTTAAGTGATTCGATGCTTGGCGTTGGAGACCCCTCTCATCTCTCCGCTCCTCTTCAGCGCATCGAGGCTTCCGATCTGAACGGGCAGAATCGGCACACCCTGGTGACTCCGGTCCAGCACCCGTACGGCTTAACGCTGCTGAGATCCCACATCTACTGGACCGACTGGCAGAGCCGCAGCATCCAGCGGGCCGACAAGAACACCGGGACCAACACCATCACAGTGAGAGCCAACCTGCCGGGTCTGATGGACATCCAGGCTGTGGACAGGGAGAGACCGCTGGGTGAGTCCTCGCTATTAAAGGGGCCTTCCACCGATTTTTACTCATCTGGATCGGTTTCCCGATCAGAACTGAAGATATTGGCGATGTATTTGTACAGAACTGCAGGAGTCTGGAGAGACATGGAGGTAAACTGCAACTTCACTGATGGAATACAACTAATCATGTCCCTGGAAAGTTTGGGGCGTGATGGAGTCTTCATCGGCACGGCGTCGCCTGCAGATACTTTGTGTTAACTCATTGACCCAAAAACTTTAAATTTTTATTTTAATTTATTATTTTCATACTTTGGGGAAAGATCAGTTGCATATTTCCACCACTAGGGGGAGAGTCTTCTACAAAATCACAGTTTCCAGGCGATTATTTCTCAACTGATTTAGTCACATTTGGTCTAAATGAATCATTAACTCTTCTCTCTCTCTCTCTCTCTCTCTCTCTTCATCAACTGTTCTCTCTCTCTCTCTCTCTCTCTCTCTCTCTTCATCAACTGTTCTCTCTCTCTCTCTCTCTTCATCAACTGTTCTCTCTCTCTCTCTCTCTTCATCAACTGTTTTTTCTCTTTCTTCATCGACTGTTCTCTCTCTCTCTCTCTCTCTCTTTCTTCATCAACTGTTCTCTCTCTCTCTCTCTCTCTCTCTTCATCAACTGTTTTTTCTCTTTCTTCATCAACTGTTCTCTCTCTCTCTCTCTCTCTCTTCCTCATCTCTTCTCTCTCTTTCTTCATCAACTCCTCACTCTCTCTCACTCTTCTTCAACTATTTCCTCTCCCTCGCTCCTTCACTCAATCAGGTTTTAATAAATGTGGCGTGGGGAACGGAGGATGCACTCACCTGTGTCTGCCGCGTCCTAACGGCACGTCCTGCGCCTGTCCCACCGGCATCCTGCTCAAAGGAGACGGGAGGTCATGTGACGACTCCCCGGAGACGTTCCTGCTCTTCTCCAACCGCGTGAGCGTGCGGCGCATCTCCCTGGACACCAACGACCACACGGACGTTCACGTCCCGGTGCCCGAGCTGCACAACGTCATCTCGCTGGACTACGACAGCGTGGACGGGAAACTCTACTACACCGACGTGACCCTGGATGTCATACGGTAGAAAACTCTCTCCCGCCATTTTAGCCTTTCTAGCTTTTGTTGCGTTCATTAGAATTTAGTGTCACAATTAATGGGAGGAGTTTCAAGAGTCGTGTTTATATTTGTCCTTCAGGCGAGCAAACCTGGACGGCAGCGGCATGGAGACGGTCATCAGCCAGGGCCTGAAGACCACGGACGGACTGGCGGTAGACTGGGTGTCCAGGAACATGTACTGGACCGATACCGGGCGGAACACCATCGAGGTGGCCCGCCTGGACGGAACCAGCCGTAAAGTTCTGGTCAACAACAGCCTGGACGAACCCAGAGCCATCGCCGTGTTCCCGAGCAAAGGGTGAGAAGACGGAGCCGACTGGACTCCACCCGCAGATTAACAATCCGGATTTTGTCTCAGAACCGGTTCAGAACCGATTGTTAATCAGCAGAGGATAGTTTGAAAGTCAGACCTGGAGAGTCCTCACCCGTTTCTAATCTTCTCTGCAGCTTCCTGTTCTGGACCGACTGGGGTCACATTGCAAAGATCGAGCGATCTCACCTGGACGGCTCGGACCGAAAGGTTCTGATCAACACCGACCTGGGCTGGCCCAACGGCCTCACGCTGGACTACGACACACGAAGGTCAGAGAGGAAATCAATCAGTGGGAGGGGCTTCCTGAGGGTCGCTGCTGCAGCTCTGCTCCGGATCAGGAAACGGAACCAACAAATACTTTGGTTCTGGGTCAAAATAAACGTTGCTATCTAAGAGCGGCTAAACTCCTGAGAGTTGATCCAGATGTGATCGTGCCGAGCTGGAGCCCGTCTTCTTTTTTTTTTTACCAGTTCAGCAAGAATTTAGTGTAAATTTCATTAAAGCTTCTCGAACCTCGATTATTATATTAAGGTCCAGTTTGTTTGTTCTTATTAATGTCTATAGGGTGTTATAATATATTCTACATTATTCAGAGTAATCATTTAATTTATATATAAAAAGCCAGAATTTGTATAATACAATATTTATTTACTTGTTTACTTGTTGTTGTTTACTTGTTTAGTGCTTCGCTCACACATCTGTCTATGTTATATATCTAACTACAGAATCTGCTCAGATGAGGATCCCATTTGTTTGTGATGGTTCATATGCTGACTAACTCCACCCCTGAGCGGAGGTGCGGGTGGAGGTGAATGAATCTCTGGTCTTTCCTGCAGGATCTTCTGGGTGGATGCTCACCTGGACCGGATCGAAAGCTCGGACCTCAACGGAAAACTGCGTCAGATACTCGTCAGCCCGGTGTCTCACCCGTTCGCCCTCACCCAGGTACCGCCCGACTCTCCCCTCCCTCGGCTTTCGGCCGCTGGGCCGCCCCACCCTCTCGGCTGCCTCCTCCACCCACCCGCTCTCCTTCACTCATGGTTTTGCCGCGCGTCGTTCGTCCCTGTCCTCCATTCATACTGAACCCATTTCTTCTACTTCCCTTCCACTCTGACCCTCATTTTTCTTCCTCCTCTCTCCTCCCCTTTCTTCCTCCCATACCCCTGCTCCTTGTCTCTGTCCCCCCCCCCCCCTCTTCTTCTCCCTCCTTTCCCCAGTTGAAGCCGGTGTCCTCCCCTCTAACTCCTTTCTCCCGACTCTCGCAGCAAGACCGCTGGATCTACTGGACGGACTGGCAGACTAAGTCCATCCAGCGGGTGGACAAACATTCGGGCCGGAACAAGGAGACGGTGCTGTCCAACGTGGAGGGCCTCATGGACATTATAGTGGTTTCCCCCCACAGACAGACGGGTAAGGAGCTTTTTCTTCCTCGGGCGCCGGGCTGAGGGTGCGAGACGCTCGCCGACGGCGTTTCCGTAACGACGTTTGCGCCCAAATGTCTCGCTGGTGGCGTTTTGGAGCCGGAGAGGACGATGAAAATGTGTGAGCGTGAAAATATAAGGACGAAGCGGCTGCCATGATAAAATCAATAAATAAAAAAGTTAAATTATCACATATTTTTCACCTTTTTAATTTAAAATTGATCCAAAATATTAAAATGCGGCCACCTGATTGGATACTGAGAGGAAGGAAGGAAGGAAGGAAGGAAGGAAGGAAGGAAGGAAGGATAGAAGGATTTATTCAGACGGAAATTCAGTAAATAATACAATCCATCTTCCGCTGCTTCACATCTGTTACTACCTCCACTCCCGTCACTCCCGTCTCAGAGGTTGGGGACCCCCCCCTTCCCTTTATGCCTTCATTGCATTGAACCAGAACAGAGGGGTGGGATAAAGGCGATCCAGACCCACACTGGACCTGCTGTGGAAACGGATCTGAATTGAATCCCTTCGTTCTCACAGGATTAAAAGCTCTGAAACTAAAGGATCGGATCAGAACGTTTGGTGCTGGTTGTGATTGTTCCTCCTCCTTTCGTTTAGGTACCAACCTCTGCGTGGTCAATAATGGCGGCTGCACTCACCTCTGCTTCGCCAAGACCAACAGCTTCGTGTGCGCCTGCCCCGACGAACCGGACGGGCGACCCTGTTCCACCAGTGAGTGACATCATTATCAGCTGTTCTAGCTCAGACCCGTTTCAGGTCCGCTTCTCCAGTAGCCTCGAATCGACCCTCATTGTTGAGCTGCCGACAAATCCTTCACTGGATGGAACAGAACTCCTCAGCAGTGGACCGGATACCGGTGCCGTTAACGGTTACTTTCCCTCTAAACTGACGACTTCTTCCTGTTTTTTTTTTTTTTTCAGTTTCCGGTTACGTCCCCACCGCTCCCGCCAGAGCAACCAGCACCACGCCCACCCCCAACAACATCCCCAAGACTCCGACAGACACGCCACAGCGAGGACCCCCGCTGGTCAAGTACGTCCCTCTGAATTCCTGTTACAGTGATTTCTCACTTTAATCTAAAAAAAAATAAAATTTAAATGTGTTCTAGGTTCTCACGCAGTATCATCTTCTTCAACGGGCCCCACAGAAAAGTTCTGTTCTACGATTGATTGTTGCTCATCCTCAGAAGGACAATGAGATGATTAAACAGATATATATATATGTGTATATATACATATATATATATATATATATATGTATATATTCTTTCTGAAGGACAACAACACGTAAACAAGGATTCCCTTCTCTGAGTTTATGACTTCTTTCTTTTTAAACAGCTGCACGGACAAGAACCAGAACAAAGAGGGCTGTTTGAACAACGTGGTGACGGCCCCTCATGGTAACGACGCAAACATGATGTCATCCGTTTACACGCGTGTTTAAAATAACATGTACAAGCAAAAAGACAAAACTATAACAAAATCACCAACAAATACATAAATATAAATACATACATATATACACGTGTGTGTGTATATATATATATATATATATATATATATATATATATATATATATATATATATATATATATATATATATATATATATATATATATATATATATA
>VRLP01010145.1:0-10516 GCA_009660295.1 Lophius piscatorius
ATACACCTTAAATACTCCTTAAATACACTTTAAATACTCCTTAAATACACCTTAAATACTCCTTAAATACACTTTAAATACACTTTAAATACTCCTTAAATACTCCTTAAATACTCCTTAAATACACCTTAAATACTCCTTAAATACTCCTTAAATACTCCTTAAATACACCTTAAATACTCCTTAAATACACTTTAAATACAATTTAAATACTCCTTAAATACACCTTAAATACTCCTTAAATTCACTTTAAATACACTTTAAATACTCCTTAAATACACCTTAAGTACTCCTTAAATACACTTTAAATACACTTTAAATACACTTTAAATACTCCTTAAATACACCTTAAATATACTTTAAATACACCTTAAATATACTTTAAATTCACCTTAAATACACCTTAAATATACTTTAAATACAGTTTTGAGTACACAAATACTCTGGCTGGAATAAAAACGCTTTCTTGGGCTCGATGTATCGGACAGATAGAATTCTCTGTCTCCTCTCGTCGTTTCTCTAAACCTCCTCAGGAAACTAAAGTCTCTAAAGTCTCTCTTCTTCCATCGGCAGAAGTTTCTGTTTTTGTTGACAAGATAAACAACATTTTGTTACTTAAGTTATTTTTAAATGTTTTTTTGGTCACACCCTTGGATCCTGAGATCAGCTGGGCGTGATCAGGACTCTGACCCGGGGGTCTTTGGGTCAGGGGTTTAACGCAGCATGTTAGCCTGAGGAAATGATTGACAGGTCTGGATCTGCGGCAGTAAACGGGACCAAGCCAGGACAAGGACTCGGGTGAAGCCCGAGCCGTTAAAGTTACAGCGTCGTCCCGCCGGAACCACTGAGGCGGACTTCTCTGTGGAAACATCTAACGCCTCTGTGACACCAGACTTCCTCCAGAACCCTCTGGAGGTGCTGGAGGACAATCAATCACCTCTGGACCGGAGACCCAGAAGGTCTGGATCAGATTCTGGGGTGATCCACCTTTCAGGGTAAACCTGACTAACTGCTGGTTCCAGAACAAAAGTCAAGGCTAAATTAAAGTGTTCATCTTCTGGTGACAGGATGACCAGAACCGGCTCAGATTCTGATAAAAGTCTGATCAGGTGGCCGATATGAAGATTGACACCGACAATAAAGTTTACTCAGCTGCAGAAACCCGACAGAAGAGAAACCCGGAGACCCAGAAGTTTACCTTGGTGCTGATGGATCAACATCAGAGCGGTGGTGAGGAACCAAACGTAGGTGAGGTCCATCCTTCTTGCTTCCTCAGAGTCCAGGTGAGAAATCAGCCTAAAGCTCCTCTTCTTCAGAAGGTGCTCGGAGATGTTCACGGCGCCGAGAAGGTTCCAGCTCGGCCCAACACCTGAGCTGGAGAAGCTTGTCCGTTAGAGTGGTCTATTTAAGGTCTTGTAGAGTGGTCTTGGTTAGAGTGGTCTTGGTCCGGGGGCCGTGCAACAGTTGCGTCCAAGTGGTTCTGCTGAAGCCCGGTCCAGGTGCTGAGACGTATCCTGATGAAGTCTGCAGGGACACTGAGAGCTTCTGTTGTCTGGAGGTCCCTGCAAGCAGATGGAGAGGAGGGAGGGAGGAAGAAGAGGAAGGGGAGGAGGAGGAGGGAGGGAGACACCTCCACAGCTTGGACTAATCACTGCCTCCTCCTCCTCCCCTTCCTCTTCTTCCTCCTCCTCTGTGCTCTGGAGGTTTGGTGGTCTCATGTTCTGTCCCTGATCTCCACTCTTTGGGTCTCCATGAACAAACAAACCATCACGATTGAATCACCGGGAAGAAAAGTGGGTTTGTTTGTTTGTCTGTTTGTTTGTTTGTTTGTCTGTTTGTCTGTTTGTTTGTCTGTTTGTTTTTTCTGTTTCTTTGTTTGTCTGTTTGTTTGTCTGTTTGTCTGTTTGTTTGTTTGTTTGTCTGTTTGTTTGTCTGTTTGTCTGTTTGTTTGTTTGTTTGTCTGTTTGTTTGTTTGTTTGTCAGTTTGTTTTTTCTGTTTGTTTGTTTGTTTTTTCTGTTTGTTTGTTTGTCTGTTTGTCTGTTTGTCTGTTTGTTTGTCCGTCTGTTTGTCTGTTTGTTTGTCTGTTTGTTTGTCTGTCTGTTTGTATGTTTGTTTTTTCTGTTTGTTTGTCTGTTTGTCTGTTTGTTTGTTTGTTTGTTTGTCTGTTTGTTTGTTTGTCTGTCTGTTTGTTTGTCTGTCTGTTTGTTTGTCTGTTTGTTTGTCTGTCTGTTTGTTTGAGACCACCACAGACCGAGACCACCACAGACTGAGACCACCACAGACCGAGACCACCACAGACTGAGACCACCACAGACCGAGACCACCACAGACAGAGACCACCACAGACCGAGACCACCACAGACGGAGACCACCGCAGAATGCAACAGGAAGTCTTTCCTACCAACGACCATTAAAGTACATAGCTCCTCCCCCTGATGCTAGACGGACAGCTGAAACATTCAACACTACCAAACAACAATAAACAACGATAAACAACGATAAACAACATAAGGAGCTGAGTGATGACGTCATCGTCTCTTCTGAAGGCCCAGTTGATGGTTGGGTGGAACATCGTCGGAACAATCATGTACCGTGTGACTGGATCTCTGATCCTGCAGTTCTTCTCAGGCCCGGCTCCACTTCTACTTCTCTACTCTTTCTTCAGCGGTTGTTTTTTCTGTCAGTGAGACTTCAGAGGGTCTCTGGCTCCAGAACTTCCTTCCAGTAAGCAGCTCCAGGACCGGACCGGACCGGACCGGAGCTTCATTTCGAGCCGGTTCTTAGATTCTTAGATTATAATACTGATGGGAGATGGAACTAAATCCCTCTTGGTCTAGAAACAGGAAACGGTTCTGTCTGCGAGTGAGATGATCAGAACTCCAGGCTGATCGTCACAGACAGTGACTCAACCTATTTCTATGATGTCATCAGTCTGTTCTAGGATCAGATCCCTCAGTGACTCAACCTATTTCTATGATGTCATCAGTCTGTTCTAGGATCAGATCCCTCAGTGACTCAACCTATTTCTATGATGTCATCAGTCTGTTCTAGGATCAGATCCCACAGTGACTCAACCTCACTGTTTCTATGATGTCATCAGTCTGTTCTAGGATCAGATCCCAGATTGAGTCAATGATGAAGATAAATACAGTTAACTAGTTTTTCTGAGTTCAGGAATAAAACCAGACAGATTTTCTGGAGTCGATTCTTAGGAGATACATTTAGACACGACTGGACTGATGGTCGGGACGTTACGGACCAGAACCTGTGTTTGACACTAAAAACTCCCCCTAGTGGCAGAAATATGAACAGATCTTTCTTTATTTCCCTCCAGATCAGATTTATGGTGAAAACATGAAGCGGATAAATCGTCAAATATTACAAACATGTATTTTTGCTTTGGACCCAAACGGAACCTTCAGGTTGAAAACACTGTAAAGAAAAATCAAAACAACCATTTTGAAACCAAGATTCCAGAATAAAAGTTTAACAACATGGAATAAATGATTTTATTTTTCTGACGCCACTTTGATCAAACACTCAAAAACATTTTTGTCGTTAATGTAAAAAACAAGGAGTTTTATTTAAACAGCGGATTTTTGACTTTTCATGGCTTGAAACGACAAAATCCCTTCAGAATTCCACAACCTTCACAGAACCAGAGCGATTCTGCCGATTCTGCCTGCAGATGAAGCGGGCCGCAGACCCTCACAGATGATGGCGAGCCTGTCTGCAGGAAAACACCAGCCCCCGCCGCCGTCTCTTGTTCCGTTGGTTTATTTTTGGCGGCGTTTAGAGGAAGCCGTCTCGCTGGATTGGGTTCTGACCAGAGCGGCGGTTGCAGTAAAGCAGCTTCAGAGAGAATCCAAACATCTGGGCTGCAGATCTCTTCTCCTCGCTCCGGTCGGGTTTCCCTAAAAATGCTCCGCAACATCCCGTGAACGTTCCTGCACGGAGCAGCGAGGCCCTGGAGAACGCGGCGAGGAGGTGAGTCTGACCAGGAGGGAGGAAGAAGAGGGCCGAGGAGCGCTGACTCAGGAAACTGGACGTGTTTTCTCGGAGGAGGAGGGTCTATCAGCTCGTCATCTTCAGCCTCTCTGACAGAGACGCACGTCAATCTCCAAGATCTGGGTTCTAGTCCGGATCTGGTTCTGGGGGCTCAGTGGCGGAACATCGTCCATGTCTGGTTCCATTGTTATTTATCTGGATGCACATCATTGATGTTCCTCTAGGATGAGCTGGAGAGAGATGCTGGGGAGAGGGACGTCTGGGATCTCATGCCGGGCCTGCTGCCGCCGCGACCCGACCCGATAAGAGGAAGAAGATGGATGGAGGATGTTGCAAAACGACAGAAAGGTCCTTCCAGCAATGTTGACGTTGGAGAAGTAACGGACTCCAGAACCGGCAGTTTGGATCAGCACAAACAAAGTCAGACAAACCCGTTTCCATTTAACACAAGGAACGTTTAAGAACTTTCTGTGAGGTCAGAACATTCAGTAAAAACCAGAACCATGAACCCGATGAGGGATGGGTTCTAAATCAGACCCAGAATCAAAGTGAAAATCTGAAATCACAGGTTCTGATCCAACTAGAGTGAATTTCATCACAACAACTCATAGAGTGTCTCAGTAGTGAGTGTGACCTTTGACCACCAGGTGCCCAAAGGCCCCCCTGACAACATCTGGACCTGCTCCTGATGAGATGGAGGATTTGGTCCTGGAGGATCTCCTCCCAGACCTGGATACGAACATCAGTGAGCTCCTGGACTGTCAGTGGTTCTACTCTGATGCAGCGATGCAGAACGTCCCAGAGGTTCTCAGGTGGGTTCAGGTCTGAAGAACCTGAGGACCAGTCAATGGCATCAAGACCTTCGTCCTCCAGGAACCGTCTACACACCACATGAGGCCGGGCCTTGTCCTGGAGCAGGAGGAACCCAGGGTCCACAGCACCAAACACACTGGTGCGGGATTCGTCCTGCTACCAACCAGCAGTCAGGTACCGCTGGAGGTCTGTGAGATCGTCTAAGGATCTTCCCCCCAGACCATCACGGACCCACCAACAAACCGGTCCCGTTAGATGATGTTTCAGGTAGCAGAACCTTCACCACGGCATCTCCAGAACCTTTCAGTCAGAACCTGTCGGTCACAAGAGTTCAGTTAGAACCTGCTCTTATCTGTGAGGAGAACGAGGCACCAGTGGAGAACCTGCCCATCAGTCCATCCAGCTGCATGGTTCTGGGCTGTAAGCTCTGGTCCACTAGACGAGGTTGGGTCCTCATGGATCCTGGTTCTGACAGTCAGGTCAGCCAAAACATGGAATGACTTTATGAGACAAACGTGTGACGGACATCGATCCAGCCCCAGCCGTCAGGAACAAACGGGCCGAGGGTCCGATTTTAAACCGCTGAGAAACTGTGGTTCAGAACGAGACCATCAGACCAAAGATAAGCTCCTCCCCCTCTTAAATCCACATTCCTTCCAGGCGTTCCTGTTTGAGCCGGCTGATCGATCTGATATCTGGAAGGGGAGGGGGAGGGGGAGGTGGGAAACTCCACCATTAATTGCCTCCTCCTCATTGTCTCCTCCGGTTACACCGGTTTAACGGTTCAGCTGCTCCTGAGGACGGGTGACTCCTGCTCGACCTGGACCTGAACCCCGCAGAGATCCTGTGGTGGACCTGAACCCCCCCTGAGATGCTGTGGTGGACCTGAGAAGATCCGTTCCTGCTCACTAACCCTCCAGTGTTTCTGCACTGAAGCGGTTCTGGAGAGAAGAGTGGGTCAAGATTCCTCCAGTGAGGTCAGAGACGGACCTCCAGCTGTCAGGAGGGTTTGGTTCTGGTTGTTTCTGCTGAAGGAGGATCTGACTCTGAGTCAGAGATATACACAAAAATAAAAGAAAGGGGGCCGGGGGTCCAGGAGCCTCTCGTTCAAATATGTTTTCTGACAGTCCAAAGTACTGATGGGTCAGCCTCACCTCCAGCCCAACCCGACGGGTCCGACGAGACTAAGCTATTGGACTGTGAGGAGACATGGAGAACAGAATGTACCGACTGGTCTGAGGAGGAAAACCACCTAATCCTGCTCAGTCCCAGTCAGAGGATCAACATTCCTGGGAGGAGGGGCGACCCGGGAGGAGAGCAGAACTAAATGTTCCACTAACACAATATTTCACGTCTCACACAGGCGGTGCATCTCCTCCGCCTGCACCACCTCTGTGAGCTCCAGGTCAAGCAGGGGTAATGGGGGGAGATTCAGCTGCGTCCTCCTCACTGAGGAATGTTCTGTCTCCCTGATGAATCATGGCGGGGGCCAAACACAGGGCCCTGACCGGCTCCTCCTCAGCTACTGAACTCTGGAAGCACCTCCTCACAGGAGTGACTGGAAACACTTTCCCTCAAGGCTCCATGAACCACGTGATGAAGAGTTCTCAGGAGACCTGCGGTCGTCTGCCTGCTAAGTCTGGACTGGTGTAATTACCTCAGAGGTGGTGGTGGTGGTGGTGGAGGGGGTGGAGGTGGTGGAGGGGTCCCTTTATCCAGGAATGGTTCTGGCTTTGTTGTTACTGCATCTCAAATGCTAGCAAGTATTGGAGGTGAACCACATCCTACATTCTGAGGCCACGGCCCAGACACCGAAGTTCCCCTCCTGCCCTCAGAAGGGCAAACCCTCAACCCACATCAGTGTCCCCTCGAACATCTCCAACCCAGACCCTCAACCAGCCCTCAGGGTTCAAAGACCATCAGAGGTACTTTTATCTCAGGGCACTTTCAATCTGACCCCGTTTGGTCCAGACCAAGCTTGCAGGTTTAAAATGTGCCTCGGAACAAAGTCCAGATCAGACAGGACTTTCATCCAACAGTCAGAAGTGGACTCAGTCTGGATCAGTCTGGTTCAGTCTGGATCCGTCTGGTTCAGTCTGGATCAGTCTGGTTCAGTCTGGATCAGTCTGGTTCAGTCTGGATCCGTCTGGATCAGTCTGGTTCAGTCTGGTTCAGTCTGGATCAGTCTGGTTCAGTCTGGATCCGTCTGGATCAGTCTGGTTCAGTCTGGATCAGTCTGGTTCCGTCTGGATCAGTCTGGATCAGTCTGGATCCGTCTGGATCAGTCTGGTTCAGTCTGGATCCGTCTGGATCAGTCTGGTTCAGTCTGGTTCAGTCTGGATCAGTCTGGATCAGTCTGGTTCAGTCTGGTTCAGTCTGGATCAGTCTGGATCAGTCTGGATCAGAACTCTACTCTAGCTAACTCTACGCCGTGGTGATGGCGGGGCTTTAGTATCACTGGGACTTAAGGGCGTTGTTCTGGTGCCCCTCCAGCTAAGGGAAAATTTACACCCGCCCCGACAGGTTTCAAACTGACATGCATTTGAGATTACCCACAATCCCCATGGCCACGTGTCGCAGACAGGAAAGAGGTCTGAGGCGCAAACAGATCCGTCTTACGACATGAAAGCAGTTCAAAATGAGTCCTGGTGGTCTCCAGAACCACTTTTGGAGCGGATGGTTCCTTCCAGGTTGTAGGACCAATCTTGAGATCCAACTTTCGGGAAGTTCTGCCCACAAGTTTTACTAAAGTGCGCTCACAGACCAACACACATGGGCTCAGCAGCGGAGCTAATCAGTCAGACCGCCACATGTCCATTCCTGCCGTTAATGCTTGAGCCCCGCCCCCGGTAAGACTCCTCCGCTGGAAACCTTTGAAGTGTTTTAGTATGGGCCATCTGTGGGGAAGCGCTGACCCGGCGAGGGATTTCTGAGGTGGCATCGGTTCTGGATCCCAAGAGCAGCTTCTTATTTACTTCCCATTCATTAGTTTTTGTTTGAAGCAGCGTCTGAAAACCCAATTTTGAGATTACGACTACATGAGGGCTGAGACGGCTCGCCGGCGGGAACAGGAACGCCACAGATCGGATTTGTGGCTTCGGTTCTGTCGAGGTTTAAAAAGTCAGACGTAGAGCAGCTCAGCGGGGATCGGGATGGAACCAGGAAACCCACAAATACGTGTCTCTACGTAGAGAAATACATTCTTCTAAGGAAGAAATCCACTTCAGGAAGTCCAGACAGACGGACAGTGACGGTGGACCACAGTGGGCGAGTCCCGTCAACCCTCTGATAGGTAGTTATTCTGGGTCGGGGTTCCTGCAGATATATCTAAGGATTCTTTCACACCCACCAAACTGATAACGTTGATCTGGATCAAACCAGTTTGATCCAGACCAACGTTATCAGGGAGTCCCGCCTCTTTTGTCCTTTGGACAGCAAGTTTCGCCCCATCGGTGCTGGAATTCACACTTCCTGTACAGGAAGTCCCGCCTTTTTGTAGATCAAACATCTGGAGTTCGGTGGTCCAGCTAAAAGAGTTGGTCTCCACATCACACTGAACCATGGTCCGACTTATTTTAGTGTGAAAAAGCGATTCAGACTTTGGGACCAATGAGAGGAAGTTAGATCCGGATACCATCGTCAGTAAACAAGAGAAGAAGAAGAAAGAACAGGAAGAGAAGAAGAGAAAAGTCAGAGATATTCTGCTGCTGGTTATAATGTTTTGATAGTGATCCGGTCCAATATGGTTCTTGTGGTAACAAAATGATTGACTGAATGACTCCAAAAGGCCATTGAGGTCCCGCCCCCTCATTACTGTCACTCACGCTAACCTTTCAAACTGCTCCCACATAAATCAGGAATGGACCCCCAACTTTTTTCGCTTCACATCACTGCGATGACAAAGTGTGAAACCGTTGAGTCTGGAAGTCTACCAAAGAACGAGGTCCAGGAGGAACTCCCTTCATGGGGGTGTTGGACTTAGAGATGAGGGGAGGAGCTCAGAGAGGAGCTGCTGCTCCTTCATGTCTGAAGGAACCAGCTGAGGTTGTTCATCATCTGATCAGGATCCTCCCTCTGGAGGTTCTTCAGGGACGTCCAAGCGGGCGGAGATCCCGGGGCAGACCCAGAACCCTCTGGAGGGACTAGATATCTCATCGGGCTCGCAATCCTTCAGGATGTCACAACGACCCGACCCGGAGAAGAGGACGAACACGAATGGAGGGAAAAACCGCTACCAAATTAATTAAACCAAAAACACAGATGACAAGATCCAGTACATCCTGGCTCCATGTCCCCAGGCAGGGCGCCGTGACTCCCCTGTAGATTCCTCC
The DNA here is from genome assembly GCA_009660295.1 of Lophius piscatorius. Taxonomy (NCBI): domain Eukaryota; kingdom Metazoa; phylum Chordata; class Actinopteri; order Lophiiformes; family Lophiidae; genus Lophius; species Lophius piscatorius. The sequence goes on from VRLP01010145.1 coordinate 9,154, forward strand.
CAGGAGCCCCTCCCATCAGGAGGAGGGTCAAACCCGTTATTGATGCCGGCTGAGGTTAATCAGAACCAGACTGGACTTTACAAACCATCAGTTAGAGACTCACAACTGTTCTGGACTCATGGAGTCTGGGCGGACCATCCGACCCGCTGCTTGAGGGTTAGGTGAGTGTGTGTGTGAGTATGTATGTGTGAGGTTGTGTGTGTGTGAGTGAGTGTGTGTGTGGTTGTGTGTGTGTGGTTGTATGTGGTTGTGTGTGTGTGTGTGTGTGGTTGTGTGGTCGTGTGATGTTGTGTGTGTGGTTGTGTGGTTGTGTGTGTGTGTGGTTGTGTGGTCGTGTGTGTGTGTGGTTGTGTGTCTCTGTGTCTCTGTGTGTGTGGTTGTATGTGGTTGTGTGTGTGGTTGTGTGGTTGTGTGTGTGTGTGGTTGAATGTGGTTGTGTGTGAGTGTGTGTGTGGTTGTGTGTCTCTGTGTGTGTGGTTGTGTGATGTTGTATGGTCGTATGTGTGTGTGTGTGTGTGGTTGTGTGTGTGTGTGTGTGGTTGTATGTGGTTGTGTGTGAGTGTGTGTGTGGTTGTGTGTCTCTGTGTGTGATGTTGTGTGGTCGTGTGTGTGTGTGGTTGTATGTGGTTGTGTGTGAGTGTGTGTGGTTGTATGTGGTTGTGTGTGTGTGTGTGTTTGTGTGGTCGTGTGTGTGTGAGTGGTTGTGTGGTCGTGTGTGTGTGTGGTTGTGTGTCTCTGTGTCTCTGTGTGTGTGGTTGTGTGATGTTGTGTGGTCGTGTGTGTGTGTTTGGTTGTATGTGGTTGTGTGTGTGAGTGTGTGGTTGTATGTGGTCGTGTGTGTGAGTGTGTGGTTGTATGTGGTTGTGTGTGTGTGTTTGTGTGGTCGTGTGTGTGTATGTGGTTGTGTGGTCGTGTGTGTGTGCTTGGTTGTGTGTCTCTGTGTGTGTGGTTGTGTGTGTGTGTGGTTGTGTGATGTTGTGTTGTCGTGTGTGTGTGGTTGTGTGGTCGTGTGTGTGTGTGTGGTTGTATGTGGTTGTGTGTGAGTGTGTGTGTATGTGGTTGTGTGGTCGTGTGTGTGTGCGTGGTTGTGTGTCTCTGTGTGTGTGGTTGTGTGTGTGTGTGGTTGTATGTGGTTGTGTGGTCGTGTGTGTGTGTGTGTGTGTGGTCGTGTGTGTGTGTGTGTGTGGTCGTGTGTGTGTGTGTGGGTGTGTGTGTCTGTGTGTGTGGGTGTGTGTGTGTGTGTGGTTGTGTGTCTCTGTGTGTGTGGTTGTGTGTGTGTGGTTGTGTGTCTCTGTGTGTGATGTTGTGTGGTCGTGTGTGTGTGTGGTTGTATGTGGTTGTGTGTGAGTGTGTGTGTGTGTGT
>VRLP01010146.1:0-10515 GCA_009660295.1 Lophius piscatorius
GAATGAGAGAGAGAGAGAAACAGTGAGAGAGAGAGAGAGAGAAACAGAGAGAGAGAGAGAGAGAAACAGTGAGAGAGAGAGAGCGCGAGAGAATGAGAGCGAGAGAGTGAGAGAGAAACAGTGAGAGAGGGAGACAATGAGAGAGAGAGAGAGAGAAACAGAGAGAGAGAGAGAGAGAAACAGTGAGAGAGAGAGAGAGAGAGAGAGAAACAGTGAGAGAGAGAGAGAGAGAGAGCGGGAGAGAATGAGAGCGAGAGAATGAGAGCGAGAGAGTGAGAGTGAGAGAGAAACAGTGAGAGAGGGAGAGAATGAGAGAGAGAGAGAGAGAGAGAGAAACAGAGAGAGAGGGAGAGAGAGAGATGGCTGGAGGTGTTCTCACTTCTCCTCTGGTTTCGTCTCCTTTCCTCCTGCCTTTATTTTGTCAGTTTTAGCGTCTCACCACTTCTGCCTTTTTCTCGTCCTATATTTTTATTACAGCGTCTCTGCTGTCACTGATCCTTTAGTTTGTCCATTAACGGGAACTGAAAACCGTGTTGCACCTGTTCTCGTCTCCTTAAATGGTCTTCCTGCTTCCTTGTAGAATTTTAAGATTCTTTTGATCCCCAGATTATTTATAACCTGGTTCTTGACCAAGACGAGAAACCAATAAAGGAACTCGATCTACACTCAACCTGACTGTTTCTATGACATCATCAGTCTGCTGACAGTGGGCGAGCGAGACACACAGAGAGAGAGAGAGACAGGGGGCTTCCATGTCATTATTCTTCTGAGGTTCTGGTCGACCCACATCGGCACTGGTTGACTTCTTCCAGCTGCTGGTTTTTCAAGTTTTCCTCACATTCATTCTTCACATCAAGTTTATGAGTAGTTTTTAATACTTTTTTTGTATAGTATTAGTATTAGCATTAGCATTAGCACTGTACTATTAGTCTTAGTACTAGTAAGAGCATTAGTAATAGTATTAGCATCAGAATTAGCATAAATTTTAGTACTAGTACCAAGACTAGTACTAAGACTAGTACTAGTACATTATAAATTAAATGTATTATTATTATTATTACTAGTACTTGTCTTAGTACTAGTACTAAGACCAGTACTAAGACTAAGACTAATACTTACGTAGTAGTACTTATATTACTAATAATATTAGTACTAGAATAAGTACTAGCGTTAGGACTAGTATAAGTGTTAATACTAGTATTTGGAATGGTAGAAGAAGTTGTATCGATAGTAGTAATAGTAGTTGTACTAGTAGTACTATTAATATAAGTACTAGCAGTAGTATTAGTACTAGTAGTAGCAGTAGTACTAGTAGTAGTATTAGAACTAGTATTAGTTATAATATTAATACTAGTACTTGTCTTAGTAGTAGTACTATTACTTGGTTTAGTACTACTAATACTAATACAAGTACTAGAATTAGTACTAGAACTAGTTTAGAATGAATACACGTACTTGTGTTAGTATTAGTACTAGTAGTAGTAATTAGTAGTAGTAATTGTATTAGTAGTAGTACTAATGGTAGTGTTAGTACTAGTAGCAGTATTAGCCTTGCATGCTAACCTCGGGGTGACGCTGGTTTGTGTTTGTCTTTGTTTGTTTGTTTGTTTGTTTATGTTTTTCCGTCAGTTTTAAAGTCTCGCAGTAAAAGTTGTTGACTCATCAATCCTCGTCATTAATCATTATTTACTAAACATAAACCTCACTTCCTGATCAGAGCGGTGCCGATGGAACTACTAGAGTTTCCATCGGTACCCGTGGGTCAGGAGGACATGTGGTCGTACCCCGGTCTGAAGGTGGAGGGTTCCATTCTCACTGGGGACCCATCAGGCTCCGCCCCCCGCCCCTCAGGGACCCTCAGCATCTGATACATAAACGTGTATAATATGATGTTTGTACTTCGTAGGTGAAGCTGCTGTGATATTTATAATGTGAATATAGTTAAAGGTTTAACAGTGAAGAAGGTTTTTATGTTAGTGAGTATTATATATAAAATAATAAAAACGTAAAAACCCTCCTTCTCTTCTCCTCTTCTTCACTCCTTCTCTTCTCCTCTTCTTCACACCTTCTCTCCTTCTCTTCTCCTCTTCTTCTCTCCTTCTCCTCTTCTCATCAGGCGCCGTCCGCGCCTCCAGCATCTTCCCCATCCTCAGCGTGATCCTGCTCTTCATGGGGGGTCTGTGCATCGCCGCCAGCGAGTTCTACAAGTCACGCCACAACATCATCCTCAGCTCCGGCATCCTCTTCGTCTCTGCAGGTACGGAGTTGGGGGTCAAAATGGACCGACTGGACCCTCGTCTTTTTTGTTCTCCTCATCGCAGAGAGAATGAATGAATGACATTTGTCGGGCCGACCCGTGTGATGAAGGCCCACTGGGTTCTGAGAGACAGACTGACTGTAAAAACAGAACTTTAATCAGGGGTTGGTTAAAGACCAGGTTCTGTTCCTATCACTAACTGGGACAGAACCGGTCCGATCATCGCCCCAGCTGTGATAATGAGCTCAAACAGAGAAGGAGCAGCAGAACCAGGAGGACCCAAATGAGACGGAAAAGGACGGGATCAGGGACGCCTTATTTTTAGAGTGTAGGCCCAGAGGACTCAGAGACACAGAGACGGAGTGAGACGCCCCGACAGAACCGCAGAACTCACTTCTGACCCGCAGAGGAAACAGTTATCTAGTGCAGCACAGTAGGTCATGGCCCAGAATCAGAACACATACACACACACACACACACACATATACACACACACACACACATACACACACACAAATATACACACACACACACACATACACACACATACACACACACACACACATACACAAACACTTTATAGAATTAGTTAGTGGGGTTGCTGGTACAACGCAGGGGACTGGGGCCTTCTCAGAGACAGACCCTGCTGTCAGGGACGACAGCGTGGTCTTCGTATCAAAATGTAGAATTTGTCTTTGCGTACGTTTCACCTCTTGACCCTGTGTTTGCATTACACCCGGCGGTTCCTGTAGGTTCTGACGGTGGTTCTGTACTTTGTTGGGTCCATCTGACGTCGCCCCCCTTCTGTTCCAGGTCTGAGCAACATCATCGGAATCATCGTCTACATATCAGCCAACGCCGGCGACCCTTCCAAGAGCGACTCCAAGAAGAACAGCTACTCCTACGGCTGGTCCTTCTACTTTGGCGCCCTCTCCTTCATCATGTCCGAAATGGTGGGCGTGCTGGCCGTGCACATGTTCATCGACCGCCATCGGGAGCTGCGCGTTGGGGCGCGGGCCGCTGACTACCTCCAAGGTGCGGCCATCACGCGCATCCCCAGCTACCGCTACCGTTATCGCCGCCGCTCACGCTCCTCGTCCCGTTCCACTGATCCCTCGCACTCCCGCGAGGCCTCGCCGGTGGGCCTGAAGGCGTTCGGGGCGCTGCCCTCCACCGAGCTGTCTCTCTACACGCTGCCCAAAGCTCAAGCAGGGACCCCCACGGCCACATATAACTCCACAGAGATGGACCACAACTTCCTGCAGGTCCACAACTGCATCCAGAAGGACCTGAAAGACTCGGGCGGTCACAGCAACGCCGCCAACCGACGCACCACTCCTGTATGAGAGTGGGCGAGGGACCTCAGACGCCAACACACAAAAAGAGAGGGGGGGATGGGTGGGGGGGCTGCTAAATACACGTGACGGGGTGAGGAGGGGGAGCGAGGTCGTGGGCGGCTCTTCATCAGACAATCATCGGTTTCTGTTTAAATAAAAGGAAAGAGAAAAAAAGAAACATGCATGATTTTCCCATCAACCTTTGTTTAAGGAGTTTTTAACCAGTTTGTAAAGATTTGAGGGGGGGGGGCAAAAGAGGAGTTTGGCGTGGGGGGGTCAGACGTCTGTCTCGGGGCTGTTGACCAACGGCGGGTGGACGGGGCCAGACTGCCTGTTAAAATGTGAACTTCATATTTTTTACTCTTCCTCAGTCTGGTAAAAATGTCGACCCCCCCGCGCTCACACCACCACCCTTCAGCCCCACCCGGCCCTCCCTCACGGGCCACGCCTCTCTTCAGTTGCTGCATCTTCTTGATTTCATCCTTTCCTGGCATCGATACTGTGAACCGTCGGTGTTGGATTCTGGCAGGGAGCCAATCAGGCTGCAAAAAATGAAAAAAAGGGAAAAAAGTTGATAAATGTGTCGATTATATATAAATATATATGTTACTAAATCATGACAACAGTTCCCGGACGCAAAAATATCGACAGAAAGAAAATTGAATCTTAATCAAGTCGTCATAGAAGCCAAGATGGAGGATCCCTGGAGACTGGCGGTTTGCGTGGTGGGCGGGGCTTCGGCCCACTTGGCAAACTGATTTCCTTTAGCGTTGGACGCGTCATCGCGTTCTTTGATGTTTTGGCCTTCCTTAAAAACCCAACGATGAAAAGCTGACTTTAAGTTTTTTTTGTGTTTTTTGCCTCATAAAGGGGCGGAGTTACGTTGTGAGAGAAGGAGGATCTCTCTGAAAACTTGAAGAAGACTGTGGACAATGAAGCGTCACTACTGCCAAAGACAAACAGTAGTGTGTGCGAGAACATGGCTACCAGCGCGGTGACGCTAAGTGACTCCAAAAGAAAACCTACGGATTTTCATGCATGCCAATCAAACTCATCCGACCCGCTTTTAAGGAACAAATGTTCGGAACAACGGAACAAATAAACCACCTGAGGGCGGAGGAGGGACAACGTAGAAAGTAATGTTTCAGTACTGTGTCTATTTCAACTTTCATTTTCTTGTTATTTCTGTTTGACAGGGGCGTTTGGGGGCGGGGCTTTCTTTACGCTGGAAACAAAAAAGGACAAACTATGGAGAAAAATCTTTTTTCGCCTTTTCGGTTCTTCTATGTCCTCGTTGTCCGGAACTTTCACACAGCCTTAGTCTCTTTTCTTAGTTCCTTTTCTTTTCTCTTTTCTTTGTCCCTCTTTTTTCTCTTTTTTCTCAGTTTTTTCGTTTTTTGTTGTTGTGAATGAATATTTTGAAAACAAATACACTCAAAGACAAAATGCGTAATTTCTTTCAAGGTGCCAAAACTGACTGATTCTGAACTTGGATGCATCGAGTCGGAACGATGAATAAAAATTTAACCCCCCATAGGGACAAAAACAGAAAAGACTCTTTGTTGAATCTTACTGGGAGTTTTATGAACACCTTAAAGCTGCAGTACGTCAAATTCATGCTGCAACTATTCACTCATTCATTCACTCATCTTCTGCTTGTCCGGGTCGGGTCGCAGTGGCAGCTGGCTGAGAAGAGTTTTCCTGATGTCCCTCTCCCCAGCAACACTCTCCGGCTCATAATTATAGTGAAATTATGTCTCTGCGTTTGACCCCTCCCTGAGGGAGCAGTGGGCGGAGCCTTCTGATGAACTGAGGTTTCAAGGTCTTGCTCAAGGATCCTCAGACCAGTAAACCTGCTGGGGCTTGAACCAACTACCTCCTGAACTTCAGATTGGGAGACGGACGCTGTTCCCACTGAACTGTAGACATCCCAGTCTTGTCTTTGGGGACACTGAGGTTCTTCCAGTCCAGCTGAGATGTTAAGCCCGTCCAGAGAGTTCTGGTTCTACCTCCCTGTTGGACGGGCCTGGACAACCTCCAAAGAGAGGCGTCCTGGTAGATCCTGAACAGATGATGAACCACCTTAACTGGATCCGTTCGGCGCTCTATCGCTCTGTCTCTCTCTCTGTGTCTCTCTCTCTCTGTGTCTCTCTCTCTCTCTCTGTCTCTCTCTCCTTCTCTCTCTATCTGTGTCTCTCTCTCTCTGTGTCTCTCTATCTCTCTGTGTCTCTCTCTGTGTCTCTCTCTCTCTCTCTCTCTGTGTCTCTCTCTCTCTGTGTCTCTCTCTCTGTGTCTCTCTCTCTCTCTGTCTCTCTCTCCTTCTCTCTCTATCTGTGTCTCTCTCTTTCTCTGCGTGACTCTCTCTCTGTGTCTCTCTCTCTCTCTGTGTGTCTCTCTCTCCATCTCTCTCTCTCCCTTTCTCTCCCTCCTCCCCCGGTGCGATGATCAAAGTGGCTGGCATGTCTCTCTGCAGTACTGCTGTGATCACTGAAAAGAGGCGAGTGAAGGAAGGAGGGAGGAGAGAAAAAAGGCTAGCGGCGCTGCTGGATGGCTGGACTCTATCAGCGCCACACTGCCCCCCTCTGGTGTGGAGGTACAGAAGGATTTTGTCGAACGACCTCATGGAATGAAAGCGGACATCAAAGCTCCACAGAATCCTGTTTGTGACTTCAGTGTCACTTTATATCTGAGTATGACGTTTGAATGAGGATGTCAGTATTATACATATATATATATATATATATATATATATATATATATATATAAAATATGTATATAATATTACAGTACAATCCCATAATAACATTAGACACGTTTGGTGACATTCTCTTTTAAATGATTTGGTGAAGCAGGTGGAAGTTTTACAAACAGTCAGACTTTCTAAAGAAAACCAACTATTTATTCTAGAAAACTGAATAAATTAAATTTAAACGCTTCAGATTATCTTTGAGTCACAACAGAAACTTTATATATAAGAGAACCAACAACTCAAATAAGACCTGAGACAAACATCCATCCCTCTGTTCATCCATCCATCCATCCATCATCTGTTCATCCATCCATCCATTCATCCATCTGTTCATCCATCCATCTGTTCATCCATCCATACCTCCATCTGTTCATCCATCCATCCATCCATCCATCTGTTCATCCATCTGTTCATCCATCCATTCATCCATCTGTTCATCCATCCATCTGTTCATCCATCCATACCTCCATCTGTTCATCCATCCATCCATACCTCCATCTGTTCATCCATCCATCCATCTGTTCATCGGTCCATTCATACGTCCCTCTTTTCATACATCCATTCATACATCCATCCATCTGTTCATCCGTCCATCCATCTGCTCATCCATCCATTCATCTGTTCATCCGTCCATCTTTTCATCCGTCCATTCATCCATCCATCTGTTCATCAGTCCATCATCCATCTGTTCATCCGTCCATTCATCTCTTCATCCATTCATCCATCCATCTGTTCATCCATCTATTCATCCATCCATCTGTTCATCCGTCCATTCATCCATCCATCCATCCATCCATATGTTCATCCGTCCATTCATCCATCCATCTGTTCATCCATCCACCCATCTGTTCCTCGGTCCATTCATACATCCATCTGTTCATCCATCCATCCATCCATCTGTTCATCTGTCCATCCATCCATCTGTTCATCCGTCCATTCATCCATCCATTCATCTGTTCATCCGTCCATTCATCCTTCCATCCATTCATGTGTTCCTGTCCTGGACAGGAGGTTATCTGATCGAGTCCCATAAAACACTTCCTGTCAGGTTTGTACACTTATGTGTACAAATACGTATACGTAAAACACTTCCTGTCAGGTTTGTACACATATGTGTACAAATACGTACACGTAAAACACTTCCTGTCAGGTTTGTACACTTATGTGTACAAAAACGTATACGTAAAACACTTCCTGTCAGGTTTGTACACATATGTGTACAAATACGTACACGTAAAACACTTCCTGTCAGGTTTGTACACTTATGTGTACAAAAACGTATACGTAAAACAGGACCTGAACCTCCATGAGGCCAGCAGGAACAGGAACCGGTGCAGGAAATGATCTCCGTATCTGTCGTTGAGTGACAGCGGGAGGCGGGAGCAGATGATTGATGAACACGAGCGCTGAGCGACCGTTTCAATAACGGCGCAGGTGGAGGAGCTTCTCCCAGAGCAATAAGCTGCAGCTCCATCCTTCCTGAGATCTTATTAGGTTCCAGTCCCCAGACCCGGTTCTCCGTTTCCCAAAGACCAGCAGATGATTGAAGAGATCAGAGAGTCTCAGGAGGAAGAGCAGCTTACAACATGTTTCTGTGTGCTGCACCTTCTGGAGGGATAAATCCAACGACAGAACATTCTGTTCTTCTTCAGCGGTTTTAGTATCTTCATCATAAAACACTGGCTAACCTTTGCTCCTCATCTGCATCATTGATACCAAAGACCCTGTCCTGAACGGTACATACTAACCACTGTAGACCAGAACCCCAGACAAAACATGCAGCTCCTCAGATCTTCTGATCCAGTCCTCTAGTCTTCAAGAACTGTTCCCTGTCAGACTCTCAGATCCTCACGCTGGTCCATCTGTATAATATGGACCAGGTGATATATCCCAGCCACTGACAGGTAACCATAGTAACCAGGTAATATATCCCACCCACTGACAGGTAACCATGGTAACCAGGTAACATATTCCACCAACTGGCAGGTAACCATAGTAACCAGGTAATGTATCCCACCCACTGACAGGTAACCATGGTTACCAGGTGATATATCCCACCCACTGACAGGTAACCATGATAACCAGGTAATATATCCCATCCTCTAACAGGTAACCATGGTAACCAGGTAATGTATCCCACCCACTGACAGGTAACCATGGTAACCAGATGATATATCCCACCCACTGACAGGTAACAATAGTAACCAGGTAATTTATCCCACCCACTGACAGGTAACCATAGTAACCAGGTAATATATTCCACCCACTGACAGGTAACCAGTTAATATATCCCATCCTCTAACAGGTAACCATGGTAACCAGGTAATGTATCCCACCCACTGACAGGTAACCATGGTTACCAGGTAATATATTCCACCCACTGGCAGGTAACCAGTTAATATATCCCATCATCTAACAGGTAACAATAGTAACCAGGTAATTTATCCCACCCACTGACAGGTAATCATGGTAACCAGGTAATATATTCCACCCACTGGCAGGTAACCAGTTAATATATCCCATCCTCTAACAGGTAACCATGGTAACCAGGTATGGTATCCCACCCACTGACAGGTAACCATAGTAACCAGGTAATATATCCCACTGACATCCATCAGTGGTTATAATGTTATGGTTGGTTGGTGTACACTGGTACATAACTGTGTATTTAAGAATGTGCGTGGAGTAAAGGAGGAAGAACAGCTTTTATTCTCTGTGGTTTTAAAATACACTCTTAAATTCTGTCACTAAAAAGTCTCTCTGAGTGCCCTCACGGGTTTTTCCCACAATCCTCAGCCTGGGGCGGAGCTCTATCCTTAACTCAGGCTCCTGATGATGTCACGGCGTTCTCCGTAGAGGGAGTGGAAAGCCCGGGCCAAACCGAGGAGGGGTGCGTCACAGTTGTCCATGTCCTTCTGCAAGAGACAACATCAACGTTCGTCCACCGCTTTCTGCTCTCAGACCAGATGTTGGACATTTACACAGCTGAGACGACATGCGTGAAGACGGACAGACTTACAGCTGACGTCTCGTGATACTCCAGCCCCTGGCTCTGGGCCCAGTCCTGGGCCACGGACGCTGGAACCTCGCGTCTAGAGGACAGGTCTGACTTGTTGCCCACCAGGACCCCTGAGACACGTGAAGACACGAGGACACGGAGAGACAGCACAAAAAGTCATTCATATGTAAAACCTGTTACTATTGTTACTCTCCTGTCACCGTAGGTCAAAAGTGAGGTGACACTGGAGTCTGTGGGTTCAGACACTCAGAGGTCAGGGGTCAGAGGTGGTTACCTGGAAGTTGGCGCCCCCCGCAGTGAGATCGGACCCTCTCAGTCCAGCTGATGCAGCCGGTGAAGGACTCCTCTCTGGTCAGGTCAAACACCAGACACAGCAGCGACGGCTCCCCCCACTGGGGAGGGAAGAGGAGAGAGTTGGGAGAGGGAGGAGGAGGAGGAGGGGGGGGGAGTTAATATCACAGCAGCTGAGGTCCGTCTCCTCGTCAGACAGATCTCACAAACAATCCTTCAGCGTCTGGACCTCCAGAATCACTCACCATCTTCTGACAGGACTCCACCAACGTCTGCTTCCCCGCAGAGTCCAGGATGTAGAGCTCCTGCAGGAGAACCAGCAGAGGAGGAGCACCAGAGGAGGATGAGAACCACCAGAGGAGGAGGAGAACCAGAGGAGGAGGAGAACCACCAGAGGAGGAGGAGAACCAGAGGAGGAGGAGAACCAGCAGAGGAGGAGAACCAGAGAGGATATTTGGTGGAGTGAGAACATTATTCTGGACTTCTTACGACTGAATTCTTCTTCATTCTCGTAGAATCACAACTTTAGGCTCAAACTTCTCTGACTTTCTTAACTCTGACTTTAATCTCAGGCTTTAAGTACTTCATGTTGGAATCTGAGCTTTGGTGGCGGTGACGCTGGAGCCGACAGACTGAGGAGGAAGAGGAGGAGGAAGAGGATGGAGACTCACCACGCTGTCGTTGGTCTCTGGGATGTTGACACATTTCATCAGAAGCTCCACTCCTGCCGTCTGACACCAAACAAAGATCAAAGAAGTTTTTATTCCTACTTCTGTGTATGTCAAACTTTACTAACTCCACCCCTCTACCTGGTCTACATGCTGCAGTCAGCATGTGGTCTACACGTGGTCTACACGTGGTC